>PVIC010013570.1:0-38052 GCA_004025085.1 Thryonomys swinderianus
TTAATTAACACAAGTTAGAGACAATGCTGCTATGTACAGCATAAGATAACCATAATGAAATGCGTAAGTTCATGCACACTGTAGTGACAGGGATGTGTTAAATGATGAATTTTCTAGAATTCGGCTCAAGCGAACAATCACAAAATCGAGCCCCGTCCTGATTTCCACAGGAAATCCATTTCCACAATGGATTCGGTGAAGTTAGCTGGGTTGACTCAAGATCTGGAGGGATTTAAGAAGGCTTCACCCTCTAGTTGCTACTCCCGAAAAGCTAAAAACAAATCCCTAGATTCACCATCCCACCTTTCACCGGCCCACCTCCTCTGCACCACCAGGATTTGCAGCTCAGTCTCTCTACCATGCACAGAAAGTGTTTGCTATGGCCCATACTTGAAAATTCACGCACCTAAATATTTTCAGTTGTTTGGAAAAATAAATCTCTCTTATGTTTCAAAGGATCCCCTTGCAAGACAATAGTAGCTGTAAATAACAAGGTTTCTTGGTTACATTCATATTTACCACGTCGTCATGTACTTCCCACACACTAAATCTCTTAACTCCTCAATCATCTATAAATTATTTACAAATAATTTCTAAACTACCTATATGCTATCCTTTCTATTGTGCATTTTGGACTTTTTGTTTCCTCTTGTTTTGCATATATAGGAATATCCTTTAAAAGTCAAGCGTTTTTCTCTCCTTATTTGTTAATCTCTCTAACAGCTTTGGGAAGTTGGGCTTCCTGAGGAAGTCAGTTTATCCTCAGGACATTATTTCCTAGGCAGAGGAAGTAAACAGATATGTTAACATGATTTTTAAGGTCGGACAATGTCCGTGATGACAAAGGGTAAATATTTTCAGTATCAGGTTATTTGTCTTTAAGTGGTGGGCCCCAAAGGTCTCCACATTCTCTCTTTATTGTAGAAATATTTTGTTTTTAGTGTATAACTGCAAAAACCCTAAAAGTGGAGACTGCAAATAGTCTTACAGTTTATTTCTCCGTCACATCATGAACGATATGGGATCCACCAAAACCCCAGTACAAAGAATGTGTGGCCACTCTCTCTACTACTGAGTCTTATAAAAATTGTCTTTTCAAAGCACTTTGTGAGCCTATGCAATGTTGCCCGGCAAGAATCCTTTAGCAGCTTCCACTGCACACTGACCCAGCTGGATTTTCTTAAACTGTTTACACCCAGACCCAGCAGGCTCTTGGCTTCCCACCTTCTAATCACAACATAAAAAGCCAAGTCAAGTCCCAGCCTCATTCTTCCTTCAGAAACTGCAGCTCTTCTTCAAAACGTGCTGGAACACAGCCCCAGCCACATAGGATTATATTCAACTGCTCTGCAATGGTTTGTCTTCCCCAGAAGCCACTGCAGCTCAGGAGACTGAGGATCTTGTCATAAAGCAATTTCCTTCAGGAACCAAAGAGCTACTTGAAAAGTATAACGCCTGCTTATTCAATAAGAGAGAAGGGCAGGAACTCTGGAGAGCTTCAGGGCTCATTTTTACCCCATTTGCTTAAACTCAAAGTTATTTTTGAAAATTCCTCCATGTAAAGAAAATACATCCAAGGGCAGGAGTCATCTTCTGGGCTCCAAATTTGGGAAATTGAATGACGTATTTTGCATTCATAAAATAAGTGTATTTGAACTGAGAGTATATCTCATTCAATGGGATTTGAATAAATTTGTATCATTTAATTACTGATAATTTTTGAATAATCCAAGCCTTTACTACAAACACACTTAGTTATACTTAGATGAATCATACCATTTATGGCTGAAACATAGTATTACTGATTAAGTTTTGTGTGGTTTCTTATTTTTTTTATAAAAGTGCAAACTAGGTAGTAGAAATAAATGGAATTATTTTGGATATGGAAGTGTAATATTACAGATCAAATTGTCTCTCACCTGATTAAATATTTTCCTCTGTATTAAATATTATTTTAAATTCATTACATAGGTATATGTAATATGTATGTAGGTATATAGAAAGATGGGATCTGATTTCCTCTTCAGGTTAGTGTAGGACATTTTAGCCACTGTGAATGACCCATGTGGAAGATAATTTCCTCCAGAAATTAAAGCTAGTTCTGGAGTCTGAGATGGTAGTTAGCATTTTATTGTGCATTTCTAGGCTTCCATACCAATTTTGTGAGCTGATGAGATTTCTGCTGCTTACACTAATACTGTGATGCAAGTTTGACTTCCTTATTAAATCAGGCACACTGAAGCTCTAAGACACTCAAATCACCAGACATAATTAGTGTAGTTTTCAAAAGTTACCTAACTTACAATTAAGAAATAGCTTAAATAATAACAAAATCTTGGCCATGAAATAAGAAACTGTTAATTGAATTTAGCAAAGCACATTAAGTTTCAACAGCTAAAATCTTGCAAAGCTTTCCTAAACGAACCTAATATATTCAGGGACAGTTGTGGTTAAATTTTAAATATTAAAGACAAATAAAAATTATATAATGATTAGTCATCGCCTCCCTCATGCACAGAATAAAATCTCATTATACACTTCTAAATTCAGATTCTCCTCCTTCCCTTAAAGCCCCCATCCAAACTTCCAATTTGGGCATCATCTTAGAATGAATTTTAAGGATATTTATTCAGTGGCATTTTCTTTCTCTAGTTCTCACTTTTTATTCTTCATTGCATGTTACGTTTTTTTGTCACATTTTCTCTAATTCCACACAAGCTGACTTTCATTTGATTGCAATAGACTGCTTCAATGTATGTGCTCTGAAATCAGTATCTTCCACTGGTGGAGATTTCCAATTAAAGAATAAACTCATAGGTCAGTTTTGAAGGGAAAATAAGTTAAATAATTAATTTATACTGTCATATAACATGTACTTTAGATTCTTTGTCTTCATTAATTTGAGTATCAATTTCAAACACTAGGTCTGTTTGGTACACGCTATTAAATACATAGTGATAGTAACCTACAAACATTGTGTCAGTTACTTTTCTCACTGCTGAGACAAAATACTCAACTACCAAAATTAAAGGTGTAAGTTTATTTAGGTCATATTTTGTAGAGTTTTTTTGTCCATAATCAGCTGGCTCTGGGGCAGGGTGGCTTGGCAGTGGGATATCACAGAAGAAAAACAGTTCATGGAGGACAGAAGGTAGCAAAGCAAGAAGAGGGAAGATAAGCTTTCTCTGTCCCCAGACTGTACCCATACTACTGAGAGTAAGGTGGTGCCACACCAATCAGTGGGCTGACTTAGTTAATAATCACTCACCCTTAATCCTAGCACTCAAGCATAGCACTGCACCGTGAATCAGTCATATACTCTAGATTCAGCCACCTCTGAAAAAGGCCCACATATGTCTCCAAGGCTTTAAGGAGACATCTAGGCGCAAACCATAACAAACATTTCAGCATTTCAATATAAAAACAGCTTGAGTTCTGACATATGTCCTTTATAACTAAGAACTTAAAGTCGATTTTTACTTGACGGATGGGTCATGAAATTGTTTCCATATATAATACTGGTAATGCAAACACAATTATGAGTTGATATTGAAAAAAGACACTTCCCCACCTTTGTCACTAATTTCATGGGATTTAGGGCTACACTAGTCCTTCTGGATTCTCCTGTTTTCATTTTCCAACACAGACATCAATGCCTGCTTCTCAAGAGCCTTACTGAATGTAACTGTGCTCATGAAAGCACCATTAAAAGCCTGAAATAAATGATGCAAAAATGTTGATTGAATTTGATGGATAGCAAAAAAGATTTTAGGGAAACAGAATCCACCTTGAGTAAAAAGTATCTCTGTCTTCCAAGGTGATTAATGCAAATATTTTAAAGAGTACACTCAAAAATTAGAAATAAGACAACATAAACAAGACAAAGTACATTAAAACAAAGCCAGATGTCTGAGAATTTTCAAAATTACTAGTTTGAACCAGTCTAATTTGAGCACTAAAAACATGAGAACCTATGACTATATAAATAAACTGATGATTTTAAGTTCCATAGAAAGAATATCACATCAGACTTTTTATAAATCAATTCGCTTCAGATGTCTCCAAAGAAAGACATAAAACAACAGTCTTTTAATGAGTTAATTAAGTGGGCAGTTTCACAAAAGGATATTAAGTTAATATACTGAAAGGCTCCCATAAAATCATGACCAACGTGAAAGCAGTGTCTCCGTCTCCAGGTAACAAGCTAATCTACTCCAGCAGGTTAGGACCCTTTACCTTCTGAAGCAAACCTTTCATCTTAGCAGAGACACTGATCTATTTTGGTTCAATAATCTTTCCAAAGTCTTCTACTAGCCTTTTCAGCTCTGCAACCAACTCAGAACAACCAAAAATCAAAAGTACAAAAAGAGAATCAAGCATTTTCTAATGCAAAAAACAACTTTTGAAAGGTTACTTTTTCCTAACTTGATTAGCTCTCACCAAGATATGCTACTTCAAACTCTGGCTTGATGATTTATTAAGTGTATAATCTTGAACAAATCTCATTTCTCTCTGACAGAGGTATTTCTTTGTAAAATGAGTAAATCAGATCAGAAAGTTGGCAGGGTCCTTTGGACCTCTGAAAATCCTAGATTCCACAGTAGTCTGGCTTCATAATCAGTGTCTAGAAACCAGCCATCACATCAGTAACTCGTGCTGTCACTGAGTCCAAAATCTGAACTTGATTATGTTTAAAGAACAGCTAGATCAAGCTCATTCTTCATCAATTAACTTTGACCTTGAAATTGAGTATTCACTTTACCCTAGCTACAAAGAAGATGGAGTTGTTGAGATGTCACCCTCCAAGCCACATTCTCCTCGTCTATTGTATGAAAGAAGCCAATGCTCAGCTTACTGTCCCTAGGAAGCTTCCTTCTGATCTAACCCAATCCAGCTGACCTGCTCAAGGCCAGCTGCTGTGAGCTCCATCCAACCAGGGCTGGATGTGACTTTCATCACTAAAGGTCAAAGCCCATTGTTTCCAGAAGAGAACACCCCGTGGATGAGAACGACTGAAAAAAGTGAAAGAGAAAGAATAGTAACAACTGGAAAGAATTAAGCAGAGTCTTACAATATTGGAATGCAGATTATGTTGGGAAAAATGGAAAATTTCCAGCTTTCTACACTTGAACCTAAACCCCCTACAATGTCAGGAAATCAGGAACTTAAACTGTCACAAGAAATATAATGGTCTGTAAAGAAAGCCTGCACTACTTATCAAGGAGAAAGCCCTGCGGGCTGGCAGTTCCTTAAAAGGAGAGTAGATGTAGAGTCGCAAAATTTTGCAAGAGACATTAAAACAAAACATGCTTAGTGGGTCAAATACGTCCTTTTTTCACGGTTTAAAACCAAATTCTATCACCATCTATCCTCACCATGTGCAAAGTAGCTGTAAGACAGGAGGAACACAAGTAATCAAAGAAGCAGAACTGCTGGAGAAAAATTATGATGCTTCCAACACTGGACTGGACACAACAACCCTTGGTATTTAAACTGAGGTTAAAGGCAATCCCAAAAAGCTAAGAAAAATGATGTATTCAAATCCGAGCCTAAAGTCTCTCATGACATCCAGAACCTGAGAGGAGAGCACTCATTATGATGAGTCGGCCAGAAACACGATCCACGTGCTCACTGCAACCCTGCCGCGGGAACTCGTGGCACCCTCAGACCAGCGTGAGTGGCACAGCTTCGGCTGGCAGCCCTGCACTTGGCCTTGCCCAGGCTCATCTCCTGGACAGACCTGTCCACTGTCCACATCCTCCTCCCAGAGGTTAAGAGGCAGTGTTTTCAAAGCATAGCCTCAGGTCCCTAAGCCAAGGACTGAGGTCCCGAGCAGGGACAGATCTCCCAACACTGCTTGGTACGTGTACGATTCAAAAGTTTTGCAAGGGCTGGGGATTTAGCTCAAGTGGTACCACACTAACGTTGGGTGCACAAGGACCCGAGTTCGATCCCCAGTACTGGAAAAAAAAAAGTTGTGCTAACTCTGGAGAGCACTGTCATATCCTCAATCATCTTTCCTTGAGTCGACTTATGGTTAATCTCCACTCATGCTGCAGTCCAAGTTCACTGCACACACACACACATGCCCTTCTCTCTCCTCTACCTCTTGTCCTCGCTGTTTGCCAGTACACATTGCACAGAGTGGTACGTATATGTTTTCTAGAAAGGGACATTGCCGGTATCACCATACCGTTAGCCACCTGGTAGAGGCCCCCACACCCGTACGCCTGTATGCACACACACCACCGTAAACAATCAGGGAACTAATGGAGTACCTTCCCATCCCAGAAAAGACCGGTACTACTGTGAGCTGCTTCCAAACCAGCTGGGAGCGGAGTTTTCCAAGGCTGCAGGAGAATGGAGTACTATTCACCACAATCTACGGTCCTTCTAGAAATCAACAAGATTCAGCCCTTAACCTGAACATTCCACCTCTGTTCCTTGAAGGCAATAAACCTCCCGGAATTCAGAGGTTAATAACCAGGAGATGATAAGGGGAGGGAAGAAAATCAGCACAATCCCAGTCTCCCCAAAGCCAGTTACACCCTCACCCAGCAGGCTCTTCACATCAAAGGTTAAGCATTCTTCAAAACAACAGAAAAAGAGGAAGAGGAAAATGACCTTTTTATTGGAGAAAGGAGATACTGGGTATTAAACCCAAGACCTTGGCACTGCGCTACGATCCCAGCCCTCATTAAATAGTTTATGATGAGACGGGGTCTCACTAAGTAGCTAAATTGCCTAGGCTGGCCTGGAACTTACAATCCCGCTTCAGCCCTGTAGAGCTCTGGGATTCCACCAGCCCTGCTCAGAGGTGCTCTTTCAAACGAGCCCCTGCCCAGGAGCCGGCACTGGCCTCCGGTTTGTTTGCCACAGGTGCATCTGGGTCGCCAGGTGCTCTGCAGCAGGAAGACTCACAGCAGCAGGAGGTGGAACGGGCTGTCTCATCAGGCGAGAGGTGCACCGCGGCTCTGCGGCCTGAACCCGGGGAAAACTAACTCTGGCTCCCCTGGCTTCACCCTCACAAATCCAGCAGATACGCCTTAAATACATTTTTATGTAACTGAAGCCACACAGCATTTATTTTTTTTAATATTCTGAATTTTCCGTTGATTACAAAATCTGTACACAATGAATTCATACACAAAAATAGCAAAATTAACGTTTTCCCAAACTTGTTCGGTTATGCAAGTGAATGAATGGCATCTTTCAAATGGACAAATTTCTTCCTCTTAAGATCTAGAAAGAAGCTTCATACTAATTTAACACAGTTGCTAAAAATTCTGTTTCGTATGAATGTCACATTTTCCTGTTTTTTCCTTATAGTTCTATCCTTAGCATGACAGAAAATACATTTGACAAAACATGTACAATGTTGGCTAGGCCTGCACCTCCTCCTAGGAGAATGGCAAAAGAAAGGGAAAATTTGAAGTCCCTTTAGAATTACTGTTTTAAGCATTAAGAGCAGATGTTTTTAAGTGCATGAAGCCCCACAGTCCCTTTCCTCAGCACCTCCAACAAGCCTCATAGCTCCGTATTTTCTCTATTTAGAAGGGAAAAGTAATAAGAAAACAAGTGCAGAGAAACGCAGATTATTCGAATGTTTAACTTTGTATTTTCAGGGTCCCTCAAATTAGACAGTCACTGAGGCAGGAGAGACTGGCAGGAAGAAGTGATTAGCTCCCAGAACGTGCTCCCCACGTGAGAGAGCCTCACGCGAGAAGATCCTCATGCGAGAACTACGTGGACGTAGTTTACATTCTGGCTCCTAAGAGTGAGACTCAAAAGCAAATGTCTAGAATCAATTAGCCAGATTCGTGCATTACCTTAACTGAATTTCAAGAATGGTGTAATACCCATATTTGAATTAACAGGCAGGAAATTAACATCGGATCCCTCCCCGGGGTTGCAGTGCACCTGAGGAAACACTGTATACTGTCTTCCCCACAATGTTGGTGATGGGTATCGAACAGGGCTGAGGTGTCAAACACAAGAGAACATGAACAAAGAATGCTAAATAAGTACCCCAGGGAAGGCAAATCTGTGCCACCTTAAATAAACAGTAATTTTTTTTTTAAAAAGCAGCAAATAGAAGATACACACCAGCAGAGGAAAACCATCATCATTACGTGTAAACTGTAACACAGAGCAAAAGGAACCTAGAAGCCCATAGGCTATGATCAGCCTGCTTCCCGATGTTACGAACGGCAAACGTTAGGCGTCTACACTCCCTGCAACTGCAGGAAGGAAAGCTCGAACGCCATGAAAATAAGCTGGCACTTCACTGCCACTCAATGTTCCCACTAGACTTTGATTGGGCAATTAGTTTAGAAACAATTCATCTTCAGAAAAGAGCCATTTAATTTGTGTTTAACGGTCAAAAGAAAGCAGCTGATTCTATAATTGGGCCAACTTCACACTAAACTCCTACCAGAGAAAAATTCCTCACTCAACAAAGTAATGACTTGTATCTTCTAAAGTACCATGAAGTAATTTAATTCCAACATGTATTTTACAAACACAGATGTCAAATTCTTCATCAAGAATACCAGTGAGACCAATCTTTGCCCCAATAGGCACAACTTTTCACTTCTTCTTTAATTAAATTTCTTTTGCTTCTTCCAAATGTTGGTGGTTAATTCAAGTTCTAATAATTACACTGACCGTGACCTTCCTGCCAGTCATACTCTTGATTCCTATTTTACAAGCTCTTATAAGAGCTTTCAACTGCAGCACAATACTTTTATGATCATACTGTTTTCCATACTAAAAATCAAGTAGCTACCATCATAATGCTGTCCCTTAAATCAGCCTATTAAAGCTTTACAAAAGAAAATCTGTCTTAGAATCAAGACGCTTAAAGCCCGTCCACTCTACTGCATTGAATAGCAGTATCAGTGCAATCAAAAAGAAACTTCTAAAGAAATCCTCCACCTTGTCATTTTGAATAATCTCATGCACTTCCATTCCACAGACCAGAACTAAAGCTTCGACACTTTCTGTCTTCCCAGAGTAGCCAGCCTTCCTGGCAGTAGGTAACAGAGGCCAGGTGCCTACCTTCACTGGTAGCCACATTCTTCTGGGCTTTGGTTGGCGTGTGATCTGTACTTGAACTCACGTCGGATGAGATGCTTGAGCTGCCTTTGCCTAGAGAAAACAGGAATAAGCAACATTTGAGTTGGGCAGTTTCAGAAGTGGACTGTGCCTTCACCAGGTTCCGCACCAAGCCACATCACTTATTTCCAAGAAAAGAGCTCTGATAACAAGGATGGAATTTATTGAATTTTCTGCCTTACACATTAAATCTCTTTGGGGAAATAATCTGATCCACGTTATAGCAGAGCTAAAGACCTCTTATAATATGACTTGATAGCAGACTCAAACAAGATTATATAACAGAGTCAAATATGAGAGCATAGTTTCATTTTGGCATACGTGTGGGAAAGAAAGTGCATGTGGGGAGCATATCTACTGCATAAATTTTTTATTTGCAGTCATAAACCATGCATTTCTCAGTAAAGAAAATGAGCAGATCTAAGAAAGAGGCATTATCAGAGGAGCAAGAGCCTTCTGGCTCCACATAGCCATACTTTCTTAAGAAAACAAATTCTATGTTTCCTTAAATACAAAAGCATACTTCATATTTCTGTTAGAGACTAGGGACCATCTTTCTACCCACAGGGATACCTGGTAACATCTGGTATTTTTTGTTTTGGTTGGCACAACTCAGGTGGGATTGGGACAGCCATCTGCTAGGCAGTAGCCAGGGATGCTACTGAGTACCTCAGAGTGCACAGAACAGTCATCTGCAAGAAAGTATCCACCTCAGTGTCAACGGTGTTGATGCTGAGAACTCCTAGTCTTAAAAATATTAACTTGGCTCAGGACTAATTTTCTACTCCAAACTTTAACATAATCATATACATTGATACTGATGGATAAATATGCCTCAAATGTGACATCAGTGCTTGTAAATCTAATGTACATTTTACTTGCCAGAGAGAGAGGGGACTAATCACTGTAATGGGCATATTTTGAACACGCCTCCATGGTGCCCATGTCTTTGTATCATCTTTTTCCCTTCTGTGTAAGCAGAACCTTTAAATAACTGACGTTGAGCCAATATAATATGGCAAAGTGAGGGGATTTCTCACATGTAATTAAAGCCCCTAAGGCATTGATTTAAATAACTGAAGGTTGTGGGTGTGCCTGACTTAATTAGGTGAATGGTTTGAGAGGATCTAAACAGAGAGGCTCCTCTTACTGGTCTTACAACCTAACCACCAAGTGCGCTACCAAGCCAAGGAAGTGAATTCTCCCAACAAGCATGGGAGTGGAGAAAGGACCTCGAGGCTTGGTGACCAGTCCCTTGGCAGCTCTGTCAGACTATGCAGAAAAGACCCAGTTAATTCATGCCCAGAATTCTGACCCAAGAAAACTTTGGAAGAATCCAGTGGACCTTGAGTTACACCACTGAATTGAGGTATATTTTAATGCAGCAATAAAAAATTAATGCAACAACCAACAAATTCATCACCAAATGCATTCTTCACCCTGCGTGCTGTGATTAGAATTGGAACATTCACCTGAGAAAGGCTGTTTTCCTGCAGTCTTACCCGCCCAATGGTACGTGCAATGGACTGGATTTCATGTCCCCCCAGCATTCATATATTAAAACCCTAACCCCACAGAGAAGGTATTAGGAGGTGAGGTCTTTGTGAGACATTGGAATGATGAAAATGGAGCCTTTTTAGCAGAAGTCCCTGACCTCTTCCATCACGTGGAGACGCAATGAGATGTGATGGCTATCAATGAACGAGGCAGTGGAGCAAACACTTAACTTCACAGCACCTCGATCATGGACTTCCTGGTGTCCAGAACAGTGAGACATTAACTTCTGTTTACAAGCAACTCAGTCTACAGCATTTGATTGCAGTCATCAGACAGGACTGAGACATGACACAATCAGTTAGGTGGAAGGAGTTTATTGTCTAAATTCACACAGAGTAGAAAAGCACAAATGCACTTGGGCTTTGAAGAGACTTTGTTTGCTTATGTTGAAAACCATGAGACAAGTCAAACACGTGGATAATATCACCAGACCAATGGCTTGTCTGCTCTCACTATTGCCCTCCTCACTGTGGCTAATGGCTCTGAAGCAGATCTATGGTTTCCATCATCTCCACCCACTTCATAGAGTCTTCTCTCAAAGTTGGCTTGGACAACACAGTACTCCATTACTTTGTATGTTGTCAGCCCTGTGGTCTGACAGTAGTCGCCATGGTTCCCATTTTTATGGGGATTGCCCTGATAGGCTGTGAACTGGCATATCAGTATGGTCTCTGCCTCAGCCTACCACTCCTCTGCTTTTCGATCTTGGCCTTTCACTTCTCCCCCTAAAAACACAGCGTCCCACCTGGTAGGGAAGACGGGTGGAATAAGAGATTCCTAAAGCTTCAAACAGTTTATGGTTCCACGATCCACTGCATTTCCCTGCGAATAAAACAAACACTTCTAATGGGCCAAAAGCATCATTGCACACCACCAACATATAGGCTTAAATTATCTTAATTACATTATTGCTTAGTGATATGCAAACAGAAAAGTAGAAATAAACTCCCTATGTTCTAGCTCTGACTCAACAAGAAAACCAAAACAAAAGAACAAATGAAACACGTAAACAACAAAGCCATAACATTAAAATTAATGGCACTGATTTAATGTGGAAGCTGGTGTTATTTTACAGAGACTCACTTGTCTTTCAAAACTTTAGTACGGACTGCTTTGAAAGCCAGTGTTCTTACAGACTGGAGAGTGTGTCCTCCTCTGGGCCAGGGAAGACTTGACCTGCAACCTCAGCGCCAGCTTGCTCTGCTGGACTCAGGGCATCCGTCCCTCCTCCATCGAGGGGACCATCATTTGACCTTCATTTAGTCCCTGTCATTTTCTGTTCTTATCTTCCTTAGCTCAACCACTGAAGCATTTCCTTGGTGCAGAGGAAATTTAGATCTTGAAATACTATGAAAGGAACTCCTTATAAAAGAGAACTAGTATATGATTCTGTTTCTGACTTTTTAGTAGACATATAATTGAACATATCCACGGGTTTCAGTTTGGCATTTCAATATATGCCAAATAACTGCTACATCACCTGTAATGTTTAGGATTTCTTTATGTTAAGAATATTCATTTTGGGCCAGAGGGTTAGCTCAGTGGTTCTGGTGCCTGCCTCGCAAGCGCAAGGTCCTGAGTTCGATCCCCGGTAACCACATACAATGCTGGGCGTGGAGACTCACGCCCACCAGCAATCAACACCGAATACCACAATGCCGGGCGTGGTGGCTCACGCCTGTAATCCCAGCACTCGGGAGGCAGAGACAGGAGGATTGCTGAGTGTGCGGCTTGTCTGGACTACATAGTGAGCTCAGAGCCAGCCTGAACTACAAAGCGAGACCCTGTCTCAAAAAAAAAAAAAAAAAAAAAAGTAAAGAATATTCATTTTAAGATGACAGCCAAATTGAAATCATAAAATAGACAAACCTCTGAGGAAACTGTTAGCATGCCTGAGCACATGGGTTCACGCCACATCTCTGAGGGTTGCAAACTCCAGATTGCTGAATTCTAGTCTTATAAGAAAGGGAAACATTTCTACCATGGACTTGGAATTCACTTGGTGTATAAAGAACTCAAATACATATTTAACATGCTTCATCTTATTAAATATTCATCTTGTCACACATCAGTAATCCTAGAACTTTTTTTCATTAAAGTTCCCCCAAGGAAACTTGTAGACTGTTTTTCCTACTTGTCCTACCTGGGGAAACTGTAACACCAAAGACATGCTGTATATCTGGGGAACTGTGTGCATGCTCTTTACTGGAAAAGGCCGATGTTGCTTTTGACCTCCCAGTAACCAGTTTCCCTGGGGAAAGCAATATTGTCTTCACCGTAACTCATGTCTGGAAACAGCTCATCCTCCATGAACAGGGGACATCTCAGCTTCCTGGCAGAACACAAGACAGCCCTTCCGCAGACCTCCTGGCAGTCATTTAAGCACCAAAATCACCATCGAACAGCCAGCAATACAAAAAGACACAGCACTACACAGGGGACATACACTTGTGCTCAGTGTGGAGCAGAAACTACTAGAGACAGTACTACCTTCTTCAAGCTCATAGGAACCTGTACTTGGAAGATGCAGTAACCTTAGAGTGCTGTATTGATTTTAGCAAGTAGGAAGCAAGTAGCAAGTAGGAAGATTCTGGATTATGAAATCTGCAAATAAAAATAAATAGAATCTTACCTTAAACATAGTTTTGTCTGTGCCTAGTTTTCATGTAAACTGGCATGGGTGGGTAGAAGATCTTGAGTCTTACTTCTGAGAGTTATAGTAAAGGCTCAGTAAAATAATCCAGACATTTAAATTTCAGGAAAAAATATATATAATGAATGTTTACATTTAAAAAATGCACTATAATAGATGCACATTGCCATTAATCAAACTCAAAATATCACCTTTCACATCAAGCACACTTATCCCATTGTACTTGCCAATTTGTGAAGCAGTTTAGAGTTTATGGCAACTTTTTAAAAATTGAATTCTTAATTGATACATTTTATATACAGCTCACAGTGGCCACTTTTATTCAAAATTAAAAGCATTACACTATGTCCTCACCCATCCTACTCATTGGAACTGGAACTGTGTGACTTCTGGCTCTTCCCTACAGTTAAAATGATCATAAGAAGTGAAAGTTTTGAATCGGTTCAGGCCTTCAAAGCAAATGTGGAAGGACAATAGAGACATTCACAAAAGAGGACTTCCAGGAGTGCTTCAGAAAAAGACACGATGGATGGGGACGTGTTCAAAGCAGGGGGAGCATTTTTAGGGAGATTAATGCAGTGTGTCCCTTACTATTACATGGCATCTCCTTTGGGATAGTGCAGGCAGCTAGGAAACGTCTAACTTCGTAGAATAATGAAGTTCATGTTTTGGAAACTATTTGAATGATACATAAACCCGTCACGGTGCATACTAGAGCACAGCATGGGAATTATTAGTACCAACCCATTTATGTAGTAGTTTAACTGGTATCAAGAGCCAAGGAATGAAATTTAAAATAATAATCATCTTGTTATTACATACAATGGAACAATCGCTATCATATACACATAAATCATATATACCCTGTATAGCCCATAAAATCCTTCATATATAAGCAAAGTTACCAATTCTACTGTTTAACTGCTTTACTTACATGAAAGTTATTTGGTTTTGTAACCAATGAACTTTACCTTTGGAATTTGCTAAAGAATTTTGCTTTACTTAATTTTCTCCCATGTGGGCCAAAGCCCCAAATTAGGACAAGTAAACAAGTAATTAGGTATCAAATATAAATGAACGTCAAAACAAGAAAAAAAACTAATGCACTGAAGAAAGTAAATGTTATGTGTAATAGATTAACACATATGCATGTAATTACAAATTGTACCATGGAGAAATCACTGGCTAGACCCATCATCTTGCTCACCTGGGACACACTATTAATCCAGAAATGCTAACAGAGGAATGCCAGTCTCCCACTCCAGCCCTGCAGTCTTCTGGGCTTTTAGGGTATGCCAGGTTTTCCCAGTGTTTGATGACAAAGGAAACGTTCTTTAAGTAGGAATCTCACTAACGAGAGATTCTGAGTCCCTTTTAAGTTCAAAATTCTTATATATAACTTCAAAACTGAGTGTTTCTTATTCAAAGTATCCAGGCTAAACTTTCAAATGCAGCTATTTAAAACAAGAAGGTCAGAATTTCCACTGTGATCTATAATAGCATGCAAGGAAAAGGGCATATAGACATCAGTACATGACAATACCTGAATAGATAGGGTCTCCTGACTGCGAACATTTTAGGAGCCCAAGAAATCGCTTGCAAAATTGACTTCTCGGCGAATTCTGGGTAGTGTGCATTGAATTCATCACACGGATTCTAGCTGACTTCTAATGTGAAACCCACAAGCAGCTGCGTGGACCCGTGTGATTCCCTCCGCGCTGTGTCTTCCGCTTCTCTCCATCGCCTTCTTTCAGGTGCTGGCAGCACACCCGGAGAGGCTGATTCAATATTAATTGCCTGCACTGAAGGGAAGACAATTTTCTCCAATATGAGGATCAAAGAAGCCCTGGAACATATTCGTGTATCAAATTCACTGTTATTTTCTGGACTTGTTCTGAAACAGTTTCCTATGTCTTTGATCCACAGCTTAAATCTATGCGCATACAGAATAATATGAGTTATGTCACCGAATGATTTGGCTTAATCCTTGGCCCAGGTGTGTATTAGCTGGTGGAAAGAAACTGAACACATATTGTAAAAAAAACAACAACAAAAAAAGTGTAATCACCCTTTCGAGCCCAAAGGGAGCAATCCTCCAGGGCTGGAGACCTGGAACTAGAGAAAAACAAGGAGGAACAGAATCCCAAGAACTCAGCTTCACTTTGTTGTGAGTGAAAAACATGAAGTGGAATCCTTTGTTTTTTGTTTCTGTTCTTTTTTCTACACTGTAGGAGTTACAAGTGGGGCCTGAGAAGGAAAAGGGGATAAAAGCAAATGAAAAAGAAAGTGCATTGCTCGAGTCAGGCTTTTGTTCCCCTTTCAAGGTCTGTGATGTTCTGCCTGGTTCCTTCTTCGCTCCAATTTCCCGCCTCACCTAGTGAGTGGTTTCAGAGCTACCGAACGGGATTCACGCAGCACACGCCTGTAACTTCATCAGTTCACGACAGACGTGGGAAACAAGACGCATCAATGGGGCACCTACTTCATGTGGAGCCACAGTGCAGGCCCCGGATGGTGTAGCCGCCCCTGAGAGCCTGCCCGTCTAGTGAGCTGTATGTGCAGTCTAGGAAAAGCCACGAACTTCACCCTTCCAGAGTAAGACCTGCTTTAGGATACAGGCTTTTCAAAAACTTTTTAAATTGTATGTTATGAGATACATAAATACTTTACACCCACAATTCAGTGCTATTCATTACATTTTAAAATGTGTAATCACCAATATTCTGAAAGTATTACAATCAACAAATTACAATACTGTAATCAAATAGGTATAATCAACAGTATTTCTGAAACATTTCATCACTCCAAACAGGAAGTCTCCAGAATCATTAAGGAACAGTCCCCATCCTTGCTTCCCCTAGCATCTAACTGGCTTTCAGTTTCTCTGAATTTGCCTTTTCCATAGGCAGAAGTGCACGGTGTTTGTCCTTTTGTGTCTGGCCTTTTCCACGTAGCAGTAATGACACCGTGCACATTTCCCAGATCCCTTTTATCGCTGAGTAGTATTTCACTGTGCGCCCGCATTACATTCTGAGGTCCTCTCGCCTCCTGGCTGCTGTGACTCAGGCTGCAGTGCAAAGATGCCGGATTGTGACGCTTGTGAACTTCCAGCGCTTGTTTCCACCCAAGTCAGACCGTGGGTGCTATAACTGGAGCCAAAGAGCAAAGTACACGGAGCTTCAGGGGGAAATGTGCCAACTGAGGGGTCCAGCAGCTTCTCCAGGACCATTTAAAGCTGCTCGAATTTCAGGGTTAGGAGAGAACTAAGGCCAGGGGGACAGAATGTGAAAATCCAGTTCCAGAGTATTATGTTCCCTCTAGGGACAGCTGGAGGCACTGCTGCTCACTGTGAAATCCTGATAGCCAAAGAGCAGATGTCACAGAACTGTGTGGAGCACTGGGGCCCAAACACACCCTGCTGCAAGCTCTGTTCTTACAAAGCTGTAGCTGAGCAAGCAGCCCAGGGCACCTAGGACCATCCCTTTTGTGCCCAAAGTGGGGACCCACTACTTTCTTACAGGAAAAGCAGGAGGCTTGGGGAGATAGTGTTTGAAGGACTAGCCCATTCCACAAGCATAGGAGAAACCTATCCTATGACACGTCCACCCCTGCGTAACCATGACACAGAGGACAGATGTGTCATCATTCGGCCTGGTTAGCTTAAGAGATACAGGTTGAGCACAGAAGAGTCAAGCAGAAATCAGTGTCACTGATCAGCAGGGATTCATCATTTTAGAGCTCCTCTTCTTCCTTGGTAGAGAAAGGATTATTTAGATAAAAATCTCAGTTAAAGCCGATCCATTCTGCATTATTCCTAGACACTGTGATTAAAAGTAAGAAAAAAGAAGAAAAGGATACGACTTCCACACAGTGGTCTTAAATCCACAGAAGGTAACAGGAGGGGTGAATGAAGTCAGCCAAATGCTACAAATGCCACCCTAGTGACCAGCAGCTACGGGCACGCTGTTTGGGCCAGAACTCTAGATTCACTAGTCACTAGCTGGTTGACATCTTGAAGACATCTGTCCCTCAATATTTCAGTTTCCTTGTCTGTAAAATGGACTAATAGGGAGTAAAGGCAACTTCAGAGAAGTTCTATGAGGAAAAAATGAGGTAAATAAGTAAATTATTTGTAAAGTTATATAATACATAATAATAATAGTCTAATAAGTCACTCAATTTAATTGAAAAATGCATAGTAATCATCTGTTCTAATAATAGTCTAATAAGCAACTCAATTTAATTGAAAAATGCATATCTAGTCCCTTGCATACAAAAAATTATAATTATCACTAAAGACAAACAAGGCGCAGTCTGTATGGGAGATAAAACCACAGACATGGGAACAAAATTAAATACAATACAGCAAGATTAAGTTTCTACCTGAAATCATTAAGTGATATTTTCAAGTACTGTTGTTTTTAGTATTTTATTCTTCCTTTTGAGAGTTGGGGAGGAACTTGAAGCACAAGATCTATCTAAGGTCAATGCATTTGTCAGTCTTCAACTACAGTGTGCTTTTCAAAATTTATCCTGCTGTCTCTGCTTGATCATCCGCTCCTAAGAGCAGGACCTGTTTCCAGCTTCATTCAGTGCTCTGTCCCCAAAGTAGGCTCTGTGCATGGTATGCTGCAGGCACTTAGTATGCATGGTGAGTTAAATCAGGAGTAAGAAGCCAACTGAGGGAATAAGCTAGATGTTTGTCCAAAGGGAGTAACCTCAGTCCGTCTGTTTCCTAATAAGCACCCTCCCTCCTTTCAGGCAGGTTGTGTAGCTGAACCTACACAACCTAAAAAAGACTCTAACTTTGTGGCTAAGCAAAACAGAGCCCTCAAAACTGCACAGATGCCCAGCGGGGACGTACTATTCAGTTCTCTTATTAGTTTCCCAGGGTTACTGTAATCAATTACCACTAGCCAGATGGTCTCAAGTAACAAAATTTATTATCTTATAGATAGGAACACCACAAGCTTGAAATCAAGGCGTCAATGGGTCCACACTCCCTCCAGGGGAGCCTGCTGCGTGCTCCTCTCCACCTTTGGTGTATCTTGGCTTCCGGCAGCACAATCCCAACCTCTGCCTCACGGCCACTCAGCTGTCTTCCCTTCGGGCGCTTCTGTGCCTCTTTTCTTGAGGACATGCCTCATACTGCATTAGGAGCCACTACGCACTCAACCAATTCCACTGCAACAAGCTTCTCTCCATATAAGACCATCAGGATGACGTTGCAGGAAGTACAGGAACTGGACAGGGGGAAAAATACAATTCAAGCTAGAAGATACTCCAACACCACGTTCTGCAGAATGAAACAGAAAATCCCACCCCAGGTCTCTGTCGTGAGCATTTGTTCTAGCTTCATGGTGTGCTGGCGTCGTTATTATAAGTGGAAAAGCAAGATGAGAAAGTAAGATTCAATGCACCACCAAAGGCTAAATGTCTACAGGAGTCTCTCAGCTTGTGAAAAGGCCCGGCCTCCACACACCAGCACGGGTGGCTTCCTGTTGAAAAGGCCTGGCAATATTTCACTAAGGTCCGCGAGGCAGGGCCTGCTTCCCTGAGGCACACACCCACCTTCAGGCCACTCCGCAAGAGTTAACACAGATGCCAGCTGACACAGACAGATGCCGCTGTCCCCGCTGCTGACAGATGGAGCCTCCCAGCTGGGGTTCTCAATGGAGTAATGAGAGGATCAGAACCATGGACAGGCTAAAAGGCTACATGCATTAGCAAAACAGTTTCCATTGTAATATAAGTCACTCAAAAGTCATTCTTATGCTAATAACAACATCACTACAATTTGCACCAGCAATTAATCCTCCTCTTCTTCTCCCAAGTTCTGAAGGGCTTCTGTGCCCCATAGGTCAGAAGCTCACCTTCCTGGAGCTGACTGCTGCCTGAGCAGGAATGTGAGCCCCTTCAAAGCCACGTGTGCCCTCCCTAGTGTCAACAGCCTCTCCTGTCTCCTCCTAGTCGCTCACTCATTCACCCAGCACCCCATGGCACACACAGTTCCCTGTCCAAGCCAGCTTGACCTTGGAGGCTCTTCTCACAGAAAAAGTGGAAAACACACCAATCCACTCTCAGAGTGTAACGATGAGACAGTCAGTCCTCTTTCTTTCTGATTCTTTGTGGCTTTGTGGCTCAGCCTCAGGTTAAAGGCAGATAGTTGCAGACCTTATATCTCAGAGGCCATTCACTGATTTCAGGTTTTTATGCAAAGTGCTTCTACATGCATTTACCTTAATTATCACTGACGATCAATCTCAACCAGGAGAAAGTCTGAATGAAAAACCGCAGCAGGTTTTGACTCCTTATTCTTTCAGTCATAGCACAGATCCCACCAACAGTGAAAGAAGAAAAAAAGCCTACATATTTAAGACCTTATTTTCATTTTGTGCAAAGTAATCTTAAACCCTATTGTATTTCCCACCCCACACTGTCCATTTATTAAAGAATCATTGGCAAATATAAGCTTCTACCTCAGAGAAAATACCGGAACCAAATACAGCTAAGAAAGCACCGAAGTGAAAAGACTGTGATCAGCAGGTCAGGTCCACAGCTGGAGGCTCCGAGCCATCCTCTCCCTGCCTCCCAACACCTACCGCTCCACCTCGGATGGAAGAGGGAAACTAGAGATGTGATGACTATTATTCACAGTGAGTCCTAGAGTTCCTCCTCCAATCCTGAGTGAGCATTTCCCTCTAGAGCCAATATGTGTTCCTTTTAACATTTGTTCCATTTTTTAATCACTCATCACTAACTCAAAATCTGTATGTTCTGGGACTCCTTTCAGCTTTCTGTTCCCAACTTCTTTGCTACTCCTCACTTAAAACATTCTCAGCCTTGGGCCGGAGATTTAGCTCAGTGGTTCCAGCGCCTGCCTCGCAAGCCCAAGATCCCGAGTTCGATCCCCGTAACCACATACAATGCTGGGTGTGGTGACTCACACCCACCAGCCATCAATTCCACATACCACAGTGCCGGCGTGGTGGCTCACACCTGTGAACCCAGCACTCAGGAGGCAGAGACAGGAGGACTGCTGAGTTCGAGGCTTGCCTGGGCTCCATAGTGAGCTCAGGGCCAGCGTGAACTACAAAGCGAGACTGTCTCAAAAAGAAAAAAAAAAAAAAAAAAAAAAACATTCTCAGCCTTCTAGCAAAACCATAAGCAACATCACAATGGCAACACAAGATCCAAAAGGCCTAAAAGTTAAATGGAAGAGTGAAAGAGATAGAGGTGTTAGCTAACTTTCTCCTTACAGGGTTGAAAATGTCACAGAATACCCAAGCCTAGCTTGGCTATTCCGACTGTCTTCTGCTCAGGTACATGGCACTGGAACTTGCCGATCTCATGAGGCCTTCTTAGTACCCAGGTGGCAGTCCCAGTGTTCTCACCTGCTGTTCCTCTTAAGAGTATGCTTATCAGGCCAGGGGTTTAGCTCAGTGGCTCTGCTGCCTGCCTTATAAGCACCAGGTCATGAGTTCAATCCCTGGTACCACAAAATTAAAAAAAAAAAAAGAGTATGCTTATTCTCCTTCCATATCTCTTCCCTTTTACTTGGAGAGGGAGACATTTTTTATCAGGCCCATCATGAAAAGCTGCAATTCTACTACACAGGAGGAGAGAGGATCATCTTCCCAGTACTTGTTTCTGAACATAGAGAAACAGAGAAGTTAGATGGCAGCAACAGAGAACCTCCAGGACTATTACAACTCTACCCCTCCCACTGCTGGAGGCAGGAGGGCTAAAGGAGAGAACTGCCAGCCTTCAGATCCTTCCAGACCCAGCCGTTGTAGCTGGCCCATGTTTGGGCTATACTGATCTCATCTCTAGTTTCCTTTGGGAGCTGTGCCTATCTTAGCCCATCATCATAGCTGCATCGTCTGCTCTCACTGCCCAGGGCTGCCTATGCTGACAATGAGGCCCAGGGGGTAAATGGACACTGGAGAAAGCTGCTCCCTGGCAAGGAGAGATATCCTCCTCTCTTCCCTTCTCTCTTTTCCTTTCTGCTTCTCTTTTGCCTCTCTGTCTCTGTCTCTGCCTCTGTCTGTCTGTCTGTCTGTCTCTCTCTCTCTCTTTATCTCCCCATGCCATATTATTTCAAAAAGGCGCTATGGTTTAGCTGTGTCACCCAAATTTGGGATTAGAACTTTGATCTTTGAGCATATGTGGAGCTGAGGCTAATGAGAGATGGCCGAAGCACAAGGGTAGAGCGCTTGTAAGTGAATGAACCTCATTACCCCAGGATTAGGCCAGTCTTCACAAGAGCAGCTCTGTAAAAGCAGATCCACTCTGTTGCTTTCACTTTTGCACTTCCCTTTCACCAGCACAAAGACTCTCAACACACATCAATGTGGCTTTGCTCATGAACTTTCCAACCTCAAATATAGTGAGCTAAATTAATTCCCTTTCTTTAAAAATTACCCAGTCTGTAGGATTGTGTTCTAGGAACAAAAAAAACAGACTGTATCAGAAGGAGAGTCCACTTTTCAGTGAAGATGCACATGGATAAACAGAGAAACAAAAAAAATGAGGAAAGGACATCACTGAAATGTGAACAATTCAAATCGGTCTGATTCAATTCAAATCACCTGGTAATGAACTTGTGTACTATGAACCAAAAAAGGACAAAGAAGAGTCTCTCTGCTGCATTTGGTGATGGGAGTTGGAACTGCAGCTATTTTATGACTACCAAAATTATAATTTGAATTTAAAACAAGAAATCTTCATCATAGAAGATAATTTTTCCAAGTAAAAGGAATACTAGCTTTAGAGACTGATTCCATAAAAGACTGAGTAGGTATAAAGTAGTAACTTCAACAGTGATGAATTGTAATGGTTTCAATAAGCACAGGAAAGTAAAACTAAGAAGCAATACACTTAGCCACACCATAAATCTGATAAGGCTTCCAGTGCTTGGGAAATAGTTTAATTTGCTCTGAGCAATTGACAGCTGACTTTGTCACTCTTTCTTCTTTTAAAAACTTTAACTCAGCTTCTATCTATAATCTATGTTGTATTTTTTGAAGCTTTATGCATTTAAAAAATCTCTGTCCCTAAACTTTACATTTACAGCCCTTTTATCATATAAATTGCGGTCACAACCTAAGTTAAGTTTTGTAGAAGCCCGTGAAGGGAAAGGTCTGGCTTCTATAAAAGGAGATACATTAAGCAAAATAAATCTTGCCTGAAACGGGAATAGTTCTTGAATATAGCAACTTAGGAGCTAATCTCTTCTTTCTTTTGAAAATATACTAGTTTTGCCTTTTGGCCAGAATAGATCAAACACTCCAAGGACAGCTCTTGTTTCTTTTCTCATTCTCTTTCTTGATGTGCTGTTTCTTAGTTAATAACCATAAAATTTCCCAGAATTATTTTTCCCAAAACTTCCAGCACAAAGGAATCACTTCATCCATAAAGGTGTCTGTAACATACTGACTACGCTCTCATTCAGCCTAAATTGGGAATTTAAGATTTTACTCTGTACATTACGGTCTTTCTCTGCTCTTTCCTCATCCACCTTCTTATAAAATTCACTTTCCTCATCATAAAGACCAAGCTGCACTTGATGAAGACATTTTGTGTAAACCAGGTAGAAATTTTAGAGTATGTCTATGTTATGAGTACACTCATAAAGACTTTGTTGGAAGGTAATTTATTGGCCTTGAACTCATTTAAATAAGTAAGAATTTCAGGCATTTGAGATGGTATTTTTTGCTCAATATGATACTATCCAGGGAGATATTCCAAATATATGGTTTAGGTCAGGCAGAATAATCTTACTAGCTCCAAGATTTATGTATCTTTTGTAAAAATGAGATGGAATCACGTATTTTAGGCTGTTTCCCCTCCTGCTTTTCTCAACTCCTTCTAACATATAGAAGATAGAGGGGACAAACAAAGTGCTGTGCTTCTCAGACTCTACTCTCAGCGCAACACAAATACTGTGACCTCTGGTCACTAGAAGGGTGGCAATGAGGTGTTTTCCCCACCAGTCAGCAGACAAGCAAGCAATTATGCAGTAGTTTCTCTGGTGGGGTCACCATGTTTCAATTCTATTCTGACTCTACAGATTTGGAGAGTGTCAGATCCTACAAGTAAGGAGCTTGGGTTGAGACACCAGTACTTGACTAACGACAAACCAGAGTTCCCATAATTCCTTTCGTTTGTTTGACTAACTTTCTAGGATGACTCACAGAATACTGGGAAATGGCTGCTTCCTGTTTTATTACAAAGCTACATATACATTTTCATGTTCTGAAAGTTGATGCTTATTTTTCTTTTAATGTGAGAGATATATGAACAAGTGAAAAGAGAATTAATGACTAGTTCTAAATAATTATTTTGTCTATTAAAAACAAATATCCTACACACATACTTACATCACTCAAACACAAATTGTACCACGACTGTTTTAGGCATTTCAAAAGAAATCCCTAACCCAGTTTTGACATGATCATCCATTCTGAGGTAGCTGATTTCCTGCTATAAATACAAGAGCCCTTAGTCTTACAGACAAGAGTGCTTCATTTACCTCTCAACTTTGTACTTAGACAAACAAATCACCTAATATCTCTAAACCTATAGTTTTCCCTCCTGTCGTGCGGAAGGACTAGGGCTGTGGCGCTCCTTACCTCTGACAGCAGCCAGGCTCTACTGAGCACTTCTCCATCACACCACGTCCTCCCCCGGAGCCAGGACCTGTGTTACTGTCCTCACTGTCCTCCCAGAGAAACTAAGGTATGGACTCTGACCCTTGCAAAACTAGTAAATGAAAATACTAGGCATTGAAACCATCAGCCACAGTACTGTGACATCCTCTTAGATTCTCACTACAACTTCTGTGAAAAACCCAGAGGCTGGGTTTAGCGCACATAGGTCCAAATCTTCTGTCCCTTACCACTGCTTTGCCTTGGGAACATAGTTAATTCTAAGCCTCAGTGAGCTTCCTTATAAAACATTGTAATTAATGCATGTAACACACTTAGTTTGATGTTTGGCTCATAGTAAGTGTCCTCTATTAACAGCGTCCCAAGAGTGTGCTTTAGTCCAGGTACAGAGTACTTCTGAATTTCCTAGGTCATCACTTTAACCCTAGCAGTTTATAATCAGATTCACTAATGCAGGACAGGTCTGTCTTCCCAGGAATACTTAAAAAATCTCTGTGTATCAGCCAATCTAGTCAGCCCACAAATCCCCACTCGCCACATGCAGCCCAGTCAGGCGCCCCAGTCCAAACTGTTGCTAGTCTAGAATGATACCTCTTTGAAAGGCCACCTGTAGCCGTTTGAAACTCCTCCACAACAACCCTCTCTGGGTCTCACAGCAAACCTCCCCACTTGGAATGTTGGTAGCATTTACAGTCACTTGCCACTTACCATTCTCATAATCACAGCTGACATTTATAGCACTCTTGGGAATATACCAATTTGTTTTATGTATATTTTCTCACTACTTTGGCATTTCTATCTTCCTACAGGCCCTGGAATCACAAGCTTATAAACACTGCAGCTGGCAAAAGACTACACCAAGGAGCCCTCAGGAACAACCTGGTGTCGAAGATACTCGTGCGGTAGGTATCGGGAGATGAAAAAAGCCACGACCAACCTCATTTAACACACAGGTAGACTGTTCATGATTTGAAGACTGACCAAGTTTCTGCGTGGCTGTGCTCTGAGGAGAAAAGGAGTACCTTAGGCCTACTCAAGTCAGCAGCCCAAGTGGGCATGGAAACAGGAGGGAAATGCATTGCCACTCTAATCAAGAACTTTCCCAACACAGCAGGGAGTTGAGTCCAGCACTTGTGCATTCAGCAGAGGGTGGGCTATAGGGTCACTAGTACACATTATTATAGCCAAGTGCAGTCAGTCTGTAATCCTGAAAACCTGAATTGGAACATTTCTAAAGCCATCTGCAAGTTGCCATCCTGGACCTACTTACTCCAAAGCATCTGCCCCTCAATTTCGCTGGAACCCATTTTCGGCCCCATGACCCAAGGCAAAGCCCACAGCTTCCCCACGCCTTTCACCTCCGTCCTCCAGCTCTTGTTCCCGTCCCGAATTCAGACTGGCTACTGCGTGACTACAGGGTGCTCCCATCATTCACATAAAATGTACCTCTCTCACCGCCAAGTAAGGAACAGAAACACCATTTCACAGAGTACTTAATTTTATGGGCCTAGACCGCCCAAGATCAGAACAGATACACTTTTAACTTTTCCAACTGTTTACTTTTCAAATACCTTTCCAAATTCTTGACCTCCTTGACCCACCATATGTCTCCCTCCATGTACTACAAAAAGCCTGTACAACCAAGGCATTAAACCTCCTGTTTGTCTTCTCAGCCTCATTCAAAAGCAAAATATTTTACTTTCAGTGCATGGTGAGGAGGCAGAGGCAAATGCCTCAAAAGCTTCCCTACTTAGTATTACTCAGATCACCTCTGGGCCTATTATACCGTCAGCAAATAAATATTAAATATCCATACGTAGAACATACTGTGTGCAACAGACAAAGGAATTTAGCATAAAGAAATAAAAGATAAACCATGTCTTTCTTATGGTTGAACCCAAAGAAATTACTATTTTTGAAAGTGAAAAAGAGTCAAGAGAAAAATGTCACAGGATCGACTAACCACAAACATTTCCATGGGGGTGACACTTCAGGATAGCTGTTCAGTCTGAAAATAACTGAACTCCGCTGGATAGTGTCCAAGGTGTCATCATGCAAACTCAATGCTTCTTGATAGTCATGAGTTCCCAATGAACATATTTAGAGAAGGAACGCATATTCTGAATAAAAGAAGATTCACCAACTTCCAAAAAAGGATGGAAAAAGGCATTTGTCACACTAATTAAACAAATGACAAACAAATCTGTGTTTTTTATATTTCTCTCTTACACTACCGTTCTTATAAAACTCTTGGGAAAAATAAGTTCATTATTTTCTAACCTGAATCCTGTCTACTTCTAAAGAAAGGGCAAGAGGTAGAAGAATCTGGAAGAAAAGAGACAGAGCAATGGGCACACAGGCCGGAGAATGGAAAGCAACAGCTCCACGGCCCCATTCAGTCCCCCTTCACTTGAAAGGCTCTGACATTTCCCGTGTCGCTCAGGATTGTAATGCCGTAAGGAGAATGGCTTTTTTGCCCCTCCCTGAGAGCTTCCCAGTGTTCTACCAAAGGCATAATCACGCAGAACTGCACTGAGTTTGAATACATTTTTTATTCTGCAATCTGTCTTTCATCAGAGCTCAGTTTAATTTTTTTATTTTAAAATGCAGACAAACTGATAACTTTCGGCTCAAATCTGAGTTTAGCACAACAGCAGTGGTAAACTTCTCCAAATAATGCAAATGACCTCTAAGGAATAAAACTTCTTTTCTCTGTGTGTGGCTAAAATGAACCAAGCATCAAATTTTAGCTTTTTGGTTTATACAAGAAAAAAAAAAAAAAAAGCTAAGGCTTCGGACTAAATGTGTAAACAGACGACTATCATCCTCCCTTTAACAAAAGACAATTTCAAATAAGTTTCTCCAAAACATATCAGGTGACCTGAAACTCCCAGGTGGAGGCTATGCACACTTTAAATGGGTCTGAACTCAAATGGCAAAAGCCTGAATTTCAAGCACTCCAAACACAGGAGGAGATAAGAATTGTAATAGTATCGAGTAATGCACTTAACACTTTATACTATGTTATCTAATTTAGTCTTCATGACAATCTTGAGATGCTAATGAAGCTTTATTACCTTCATTTTTAAGATAAGTGAATAAAAGCACAGAAATTAATCATCCTGGGTCCCCAGATAAGTACATCCCAGAGCAGGACCAGACCCATAAAGTCCATAATCCATCCCCATGGTGCTGTACCCCTCCACATCAAATGGATGACTAGAAAGGCAAGAGTGGAAAACATCAAACTGTGCCAGAGGATTGGCAAACAGAAGACCTAAATTCCAATTCTATAATTTTCTTGCTGGAAGACTTAAGTTCTCTGAGCTCACATTTCCTCCGAACACAGACACAGCAGTTATCCATGTGCATTTGTTAGCCTAAAGATCTCTAAGTGTCTCTGAGATGGGTCCAGAGTGGCAGTGTTCAGGGCGATGGTGCTGCCATGCCCAATGGATACCCAGCGATGACAGTGGCCTTATTCCTTCCAAGAGTTAAGATGTACATCAGAAGATGTAGCACAGAAAGACCAATGATGCCACTGAGCACCTGCCCCTTCCAAGTGAAAGAGAGAAACAGAAGCCAGGTCTTGCAGAATGAAGCTTTACTCTCTTCCTAGGCCTTAGGATACCCTCTGCCTTTTCCTCAGTCCTAACCCTACACAGGGAAAGTATTTCCAATTTATAAGGAAAATTTTCTGCACTAAGGTTGTTCCCCATGTCCCATGAAATTCTCCACACTTGAGAGAAGAGCTATCACAATCTGCTACTGCCCGCAGCCCAACGGTGCTGCAAACCCAGAAGGTGAGAACCCCTCAAGAAACGCAAGCTGAGTCCCTGTGATACTAAACGGTTAACAAAGCTGCTGTCCTCGGGGTCGAACACTTGTCATCCACCCGATTACAAGTCTGCCTACTCCGTAGAGAACCTCCTTACTATAAACACAGAAGGGAAGAGAATAAAATAACACAAATAAATGGAGGCTAGCTAGAAATACTTTCCCCAAACGAAGCTATGTGGCTCTTTCATCATGAGGTATTGATCTGGCTCCCAGTTTAGTGACTAGGAAGTAAGGAGCTGGGAAACTCATTGGCATCATTTCCAAAGATGTTTACAGCCCAGAGGATGACTGCTCTGGTGAGGGTAACCACCCTGCTAATGTCTGTGTTCACAGCGAGGGTTCAGACACCCAGCTAACTCACAAGTGGCTGGTGAATCCTGCTCACTGGATTCTGGAAAGTCAGAGGATGCTGAGCACACATTCCAAGGACAGTGAAGGGCCAGAAGCAAAAGAAAAGAACACTGAGCATTCAGGAACCACAAATATTTACCAGGCCCATAAAAGGCAATGAAGGAAAGCAGAGAGTTGGGAGGTGTTCACAAAATGTCAAGTCTTGCAGATCATGGTAGGAAATTTGAACTGTATCCAGAAAGCTATAAAGAGCCTGTGCAGAGTTTAACAGGCAGAATTGCATGTCAGACGGCAGGAGGCTAGGTCAAGCTCAGACAGGGACCAAAGTGGGTAAAAGCAGAAGCAGCAAGACCAGCTCAAGAGCTACCCCTGAAGTGGCAAAGACATTTAGAGAGAAATGAAAAGATTTAAGATCTATGAATCCAGCAGAAATCCCAGGACTTTATAGTTGGAGGGGTAAGGAAGAGATAGAAGTCTCCGATGACACATCCTATGATTTTCCTCAGTTCTCAGAGCTCTAAAACAGGGCACATGCCGCCTGTCATATACGAACAGTTTAAGATATGAGGTCAGCCTTGTCGGTCCTGCGTCCAGAGGCAACATAAAACCTGCCTGTGCCTGTCTTCCTTTTTCATCCTCCGCAGACTCAATCCCCAAACTCTTCTTTCCTTCTCTACACAACAGGCCCAGGACTCCATAGCTTTCTTCCCTTCCACTTTTCCAAGTACAACCTCTTTTCACTCTTGACTTTCAAGGTTATGGTAAAAAGAAAAATCAATTTTTGAAAGAAAAAGTTTAGTATAGACATGGGGTGATGAAGGAAGTAAGAATCCTGCTTGTTTCTTAAAACACAGAAGATGAAGTGTACGCCAAGAACTCACAGTAATGTCCTTTAGCTGTGCAACAGATGGGAAACCAGTGAAACACGCGTGTCCCTCATGTGCATGGCACTGTCTGAACCTCATTTGCGCATCACCACCTCAGATGATGGCACTGAGGGTCAGGGGCTGAGCCCAGCGTGGATGGGAAAACCAATAATAGGAGAGACCAGAGAAAGAGCCACTACTCGGGCCATCTCTTAGCCTGACCACTACTCCACAAGGTATCTGCTCTTTCAGGGTTCTTACAAGATGATTTTCTTCTAATTTAAAGAATTGGCCCAGAAATAAATCATTCAGCATTTTTAAACAAAAATACACAGTAGGGTTTATGTACCCATCACTGCTCCATGATGTTCCTGTACATGTAGGAAGGGCTCCAAACTCATGCCCAAAGTTACTGGATACTCAGATAACAAACATAATTTCTCATTCTCGCACATTCACGTTTATTTCTCACCAAGTATATTTGGTAACTTTCTTAGATAAGTGGCTATTTTGATCCAGACTAGCTCACTGACTTCCATGTAAGAGAAACAGATTATCAGTTTCCAAAGAAACATAAAAATGAGTAATTGAGTTTTTAAAAAAATGGTTAGACTAAAATCCTCAAAGTCTGAACAAAGTGAGGTTCTAATGATGTTGGTCTTCAGAAGCTTGTATTTCAATAATTGTCCTGTAACTGAGATAGAAATTGAGCATCAGAGGACAAAGATAACACTTTGCAACTAGGAGGAGAGTTATACTGATGCATCCGAGTCAGATGTACCTTGTACTGAGTGCAGATTAAAACATGACTCTGTGCACCGGAGTTCTTCCACGCGATTACCACTCACTGATTTACACATCAATACTTTACAATGAACAGTGAAATCAACCTGAAGTATTTGTAAAGTGATGACTTATTTCAGAATAATAGCATTCTCTTTAAGAATGTGACCATTCAGTTCTGACAGTAAATAAATCATGCAACTCTCTCCGCCATCTACCAACCTTGAGCAATAAATCTTTGAGTTCAACTTTACCCCAGACATCATGCAGTAAAGTAGAAGTCTAGCTTTAACTCAGTGACCTCAGTCCTGCCTCTGCTGGACAGTAAATCTGAGGCAAAATGAGCAAATATGGGTGGCTGAGTTTCAACCTGGCATAACAGCAAGGCTTTGTCAAAGATCCCAGAATTTAGAGAGTTTTTAGGGGAGAAAAGCTGAAAAACAAAAACATATGCTAAACAGCTGGGGATAGGGAAATTAAAGGATGGGAAGAGCTTTCACCTTAGCTAAGAAAACAGAGAAACATAATGAATTTTTCTTTTATTTGATCCATTCTAGGCTTGTCTTTTTAAATCTCTAAAATTATTACCTCTAAACCTCATGTTAGAGAAAGAAAGATGCATTAACTAGTTCATTCTTTCATTTGACTCAAGTTCAACAAATAGTTTTGGTCTCTTCTCAGATCTTATTAGCTCTTTGGCCTGGAAAAAAATCATTTGGCTCTTCTGTGGCTCAATTTCTTCATCCTTAAAATGGGATAGCACTTCTACATGAATCACAGGACACTGGGAATACATCGTGATTCCTCTGTACCACACCAACCAAAGCTGAGGACTTGAAGCTGTGATCAAGGCAGACGAGACCTGTGTCTTCAGGAAAGCAGGGGCAAGATCAGAAAACAAAAACAAGCAAACATAGAATGTTAAAATCCACCAAGTGACTAAAGGAAGTTCATAGGCCAGTGGTGAAAGAAGGGGAACCATGAAAGGTTTGCCTGATTTGGGGACTTAGGAGCTGATATCTGTGAGATCAGAAATAGCCATGGACAACTCCTACAGGCCAACGATATGGAAGATGCAAATGGCCTGAGCTCAGAATTAGCCTGATATGTTCCAGGAATAGAGGAAATGTAGAGAAAGGCCAAATTACATAGGACCTAAAGAGAATAATAAAGAGTTTGGATTTAGTCCATATAGACTAAGAAGTCACTGGATTGTTTTCCAGCAGGAGGATGATAGATTTTTGTTCTGAAAGACGATGCTGGCTGCCAGGTGGTGAATGAACCAGTGAGATTCAGATCAAGCAAAAGCATCAGGGAGGCTCCTAAAGTCATTCTCATGACAGATGATGACTGCTTGCCATTGACCGTGACTGTGGAGAGACGTAGAAGGAATCTGACATAGTTCCCAACATCCCACTTAGTTTCTGTCCTAGCAATCTCTCTGCAGATGCCAACATTAAAAAGACAAAAAGCTAAAAAGAAAATCTGAATAATCTAACTTTATTAAACTTCTTCAGGTGACTGTACTCATAAATCCAGTGACCAACCATGAGCTGGCTTCAATGCATTAGTTTAGACTGAGAACTGAAAGAGCCAGTTACTTAATAGAAAGGAAAAGCAAAAAGCCTTCTACTAGTGGGGTATAGCTGAGGTGTGGACAATGTGTCATTGGTTTTGCTTTAGATCAAATTCTAAATAAGTTTTGGAACATATGATAGGCATTGGACTGGGTGCTGAGAACTAGTAAGGAAGGGTTTCCCCACCACAGCTGCCTAATGAAGAGTCTACATCTTATTTTCAACTTTCCACCCAGAGGTTAAAGCAGAGAATACTGTAGGCGTTCACATTCAAAGCTGTCACTTTGTGCTTTAGGAAAGAAAAGGAAGAAGAAACAAGATACACTGAAAGAACAAGGGAAGAGACAGAGAGAGGGAGAATAAAAGGGGGAAGGGGGAACTAAGGTATTATTTGTCATCACTCAGAAGTGCTAATGCTGACTCCCAAAACTCCACCTCTGATTCCCTCATCAGTCTTAATACTTCCCAGATTCTGTGTAGAACAAACAAGGAAAGAAAAGAAAGTTCTTCACCAAATATTGGAGTCCAGCTTCAAAAAATGAGCTTTCCAATGACAGCACATATTTTTAAGGGCTTATTGGGATCTAACTAAGAGGACTGCCTCCAGGACTCAGAGTTTCACATATTTTCTTGATTCCTAAATTAATCATTTTTAAATCTTCTGCCTTAAAATAAGCCAAAGGGAAGCTTCCTCCAGGGATAACCATTCATTGGCACTTCACAATTAAAAACAAGATCGCATTTGTGCGACTAGCCTTGAACAAGAATTTGATTTAGATTTAATAAGATACATACTCATGTGTAATGCATACCAATGAGTCTGAGAAGAAATATTGAATATGACACAACTCCAGCATAAAACGAAATCAATTTTAACAACTCATCAGAATTTATTAGGCGCAACTTAGAAATTGGATGGAGTCAGAGTCAGCAGTGTCTGAGCCTCTGATGGAAGAAAATTGTGTATAAATTTTCTTCTATCAGCGTATCTTAGGCATGTGATCATATTCTCCATTAATAATACCCAGAGAAAAATAAGACTGAAAGTACCTTGCACTATTGCATTTATAGTATGGTGAGCTAGCTAATTATGACATTGGGTAGTTTTGAAATTGACTTTTTAATTTTGAACAGTTTGTTCCCTTTGTTCTGAACAATATCTTCCAGGTGTTTTAAGTGGCTCCTCTGTCTGGAAAAGCCACTGCTTATTTTTCATCATTTCTATATCTTTCATTTGCTATGAACAAACATCTCTCATAGAGAGTGAACAGTGTGTAGCCCCATGTTACAAAGAGCTTGATGGCTTGGGCTCAGAGCACTTAAGCACTTTCCGTTTGTCCAAAGTGAATTCCGGCTGTGTCCCTGCTAACAGGACGTATGGGAGGTTGCCAGACGCTATCCCCTTGCATCTACACATGGAAGCAGCACATGTTGTAAATGCAGGAGGAGTGATTAGAAAGCTAAGGAATTAACTGGAAACCAGAACATATTAAAGAAACATTTGACTACTTTCAGTGCTCTACAGCCAAGTAGGTGAATGTGATTCAATCGGCAGCTTTATTGTGCCTTTGCTAATTACAGCACAGAACTAATCTGTCCTGAGTGCACGTTTATAGGTAGATGAGTGTTTCAAAAGAAATACTTTACCAAGGACATTTCACATGCTCCCAGGACCCTGATTTTCACTCTAAATTTACATTTAGATTATTCTAGCACATTAAAATTCGATCCCAGCATACTAGGATCCTCTCTGATGATCACACATTTTCCTGAAACACTAAAAGACCAGAAAGGTCACTTCTTTGGGCTGAGGTCCCACACTTGCAGCCACTAGATCTATCTCAGAATGCACGAACCAGGCAAGAGGCCCTGCAGAACCAGCGGGTAGCAAGAAAGATGAGCTAAGCATGTTGCTAGTGACCCAGTGGGCTAAAACCAGCTGACCCTGTACACAAGGACCCCTCACGCCTCCTGACCAGATCCAATCCCAGAAATATCTGATGGGGAAGAGTGAGGTCAGAGCAAGCCTAGACTCTGCCTTAAATTGGAGGCTTTCAGAGAGGAAGCTGGGTCTCTGGTAGAAAGAGCCCACTTTCATAGCCTCCCAATTCACACACATATATATGCACACACACACACACACACACAAAACCTGCTGCTGCACACTGGGGTGCTCATGAGGTGCTTACACACAGGTGCACCTAAAGAGCAGAGGAGAGAGCAGACAGACACATGGACAAAAGGAATCATGGCGTCTAAAGCCAAAGTCTGGTTCTTCATCCACACAATGGCAATCTGGCAAGCAAATGCAAGTTCCTTCGATGCTAGAAGTGATTTCCACCAGGAGGAAAGTCCTTACAAGCTGCCAAAAGATGTTGTCTGTCTCCCTTTAGGGGCTTCTTGTAGAGCCCCAGCGAGCGCTGGGCATCCTGTGAGTTGGGTCTCACGCATGCTCAAGCTTGTGGTAAAGTCAACTTGCAATAAGTTCATTAATGAATGTTACATAATAAGGAATAACAAGGAGCTCCCAGCAAGGGAACTGCTGACCCAAATATTAAAATGGCCCTTGATATGCCTAATATGATACTCAACTGACTTTGAGGCAAAGTGAACTGTGTATGGAACTGTGATCTCTGAGCATTTTGCAAACATGATGCCCATTCAAGTATGGGCTGGTCAGGGGGGCAGGTTGACAATGTGGATACAACTTAAATCTTCTACTCCACAGGGTTTCCAAGAACAACACCTAAGAAAACATACAAGCTCTAAAGGTATTGCTCTCAATGCTATAATAGAAATTTGGTAAGCAAACAGTCATTGACATCCAAAGGAAGATTACAGAAAGTTTAAAGTCTTGTGTATTTATCTGTGCCTGGGAGCACAAACTACTCCACCAGGACACGCAGGTGGTGTAACTGCAAACCCGGGACCCCAGCAGTGCCTCTCCCAGGTCCCCTCACAAGCTCAGAGAGGGCAGCTGCAGGCCTCACACCTCCTGTCTGCCTGTCTCCTTTCCGCCCTGTATCTCCGTGCACCACTGCACCCATCGCATGGCTACATCTTCCCGAGTGGGAAGTTACCCAGCTAGACCACTGAGACAGACCATGGCACACAGTTGGCAGACACTCAGGGTGGGCAGCCCGTGAGACTCCCAGTTCAGCACTTCCAATGCTCCCTGACCCACAGGCTGATTTGCAAGATGGTGAAAGGATGGCTTCTTGGAGGAATTATCCAGGAACAGAGATTAAAACTCTACTTTTTGTTCCCTGGGGTTTATCATTTTGATGTTCCAGCACCTGGGACTGAACCAGGGCCTTGACGCTGAGCCACATCCCTACGCAGCATTGTTCTCCCTATGATACAGGACCTCACAAGTTGCCCAAGCTGAATTCTGACTTCTTGCCTCAGCCTCTCAGAGTAATGGAATTAGTGATGTGTGTCACTGTCTGGTTTAAAGATCCACTTTAAAGTAATTATAAAATTAGGCCCAGCAGATTGCATTTCTCTGAGAGGACCGTATTTTGTCCCCTGTTCCACAAGCACCCTAGCTCCTATTCTGTCCGTATCAAGAGATGATGTCTATTCTCTTCGCCTTGACTCAAGGGAGCCTTGTGATGCAATGCACCTTATCTAGTGTCTTTCACTATAACAAAATGCTATAAAGTGAGTGAATGAAAAACACACATTTATTTCTCACTCTTCTAGAGGTCTGAAGATGGCAATCAGTATACCAGAATGGTCACGTTCTCTGTGAGGCTCCTTCTTCTGATCCACAGAGAGCTTCTTCCTGCCGCATGCTCAGGTGGAGGACAGAAGGGAGCTCTGGCTAAAATGTATTTTTTAAAAGACACTAAACCCATCACCTCACCATAATTACCTCCCCGAGGTGCCATTTCTATACTACCATTTCCTTGGGGGTTATGACTTCAAGGCCTAAGTCAGCAAGGACAAATCATTCAGTCAAGCACAATCGATAAAATGCCCATAAGCAAAGCCACACAACTTCTGAGGCTGTCATGAAGTGCTACTCCCACTTGGTCTCTTGAAAGCTTCTTCTCCCATGTTAGGCTGCCTACCCCAAGACTGCTATTCTGTGAGGAAGTCCTAGCTGCGCATCTGGTGAGGATTGAGCCCCCTTTCTCAAGAGAAAGACAGAAATGAGGGAGAAGAGAGCCAAAGGACAAAGCCCCCCCTCACCTCCGGCTGCTCAGGGTCTGGTATTTTGAACGTTTCAGTTCAAGCCACTGACCAGCCCAGGGTCACTTTACCAAGACCTTCCCAATTCCTGACCCAGAAAATCCAGAAGGCATTATAAAAACAGTGAGTATCATTTCAGGTACAAAACTTTAAGTCAACTTATGCAGCCATGATAAACAGAACATACTATGATGCAATAAAAGAGATCAAAGTTGCGTGATTTTGAAATATGACCTCTTGTAGTTTTACAAAACAAGAGTGTTCTGCTAAAGGGCAGCTTCTGCACCTTCTGTGATTTCCTGTCAGACATGCCATTTTTGCTGGCTAAACCTCTTTTGGTATGGAACATATTCTAGAGTCACATTCCAATGTACAAATTATGATCCATGGGAGAAGCAATGCTGTAGAATTCTACCTCCACTTTGAATGCCAATTAATCCAAGTCCAACAGCAATAATCCTCCTCCAGAAACCCACTTCCCACTGTCCTTATGCCCAAACCCTGCCTGTGGGAACAAGTCACAAGTGTGGCTGCACCTAAGCACAAGGCACAAAACCTCTTCCTGTGCATGCTCAAGACGGAGGGCCACTCTCCTCCCTTCTCATACTGTCGACCTCCCATCAACATTTAGGAGCCTGGATTTCTAAAGGCATCGAGATCAAGAAATTTGAAGTGATGAAATCCCAAAGAACATGATGTTATTAAATCTTGCTGAGGTAATACATTACTGTCTACCAAACAGCAATGCCTGTTGGCAATCAATACGTATCTACATGTATCTGTGTGATTACCAACACGCAGATTCATTTGAAATCACAGAACAGCTGAATAATTTAGTTTTCATCAAGACGTTTTATGTTGTGGATGACAAAGCCATACATAAACTTGGAACTGATTCCAAACATTCCACCTTGAGTAAATTTAAATCCCCAACATTTTTTCTGGTGAGGAAAGGAGAAGTTAGACATTTTGTTGTGCAGAGAGAGTGCACCTGTGTTTGCCTCACATGGGGTTGGAAGAGTACCAAGTTCCCTTTGAAATGTATGGCAGTTATTCTGCCTCCTAGTCAACTTAGTGAAGTATTCTAAACATTTTGTAGCATGGGGGAAGAGATCTTACAAGAGGCCAATGTTACAGTGTGTGAGGGAGAGATTTAGTATGCTTCAGTGACTCAGAACTGCTTCTGACACCCTAGCTGGGGGTTCATTTGTCTAGACTCTGCCTAAAGAGATTCAGAAGCTCTAGTGTCCCTCGGGCTTACACAAAACCACACAAAAGCTGAGTGGACTAATGGACATCCCCTTGATATTTGTATCAACCAGGAGCATAATGGGAGTTGCATCCTAATTATTATCCAGAGATTTTTTTCACCCCAGGGCATTGTTGTGTCTCATCTCAAGAAATCCATTACTTATTTCAAAACATGACCTATATACTGTTCTCCACCCTTCTCTTCTACATAAGTTTGTTGGCAGGAAGTTCCCCAAATTTCTCTATTCTCAAAAGTATATCTCTAGGCACTTTCCCAGTATAATAAAGAAGCATTTTATATTACGGATGATGTCCAGCCAATGTCTCTATTCCTCTGCACAGCTCCACATATCAGCCAAGGGAAACACCTGCATGGCTCTGGGTTCCTGAACTATGTCCGTGACCATACATCCTATAAAGGAGGAATGATCATCCAAAGAACAAAAACCACAGGTGCTGCAGAAAAACAGCTCCATGTAAATCCACAGTAGGAAACAATCTTTTCAAAACAAACAGCATCGTAATAGCATGTCTACAACTAGGAAACACTGAAGTTGACTGCAATTATTTTTTATAATATATGAGGTTGGAACCGAACACAGCCACAGATTAATGCATGAAGGCAGAGATTCTTGGAAACACAGCATGGCTGACAATGCAACACACTATATCTGGCTTCTATTTTCTTAACAATTTCAGCTCACAATTTTGACCAAAAGGCTCATTATTCCTCAAGGTCTCCAAAGTAATATATCCTTAGGTCTATAAATAAGCACACAACCAATGTTTTATATACTAGTAGTAAAGTTTCATTTTAGCAATAATGGTAAAAAGAAAGGCAAAAGGATTCAGGGTAATTTATAAGGATGATTAATATTATGGCCAATATTTAAAATTTAAAATGCATTACACTAAAAGACACAGTATCATTTACTCACTGAAAACACTCCCCCACGTCAGACACATATATCTCGTCCTTCTTGCCACTTGCTGAAGCCGTTCTGAAAGTTCTCCTCCATGAGTGTCTTTATGAGGTGTGGTAGAAAATGTGGTGAATACTATTAGGTGCCATCCAAAGGAAATGCAGGCGGTAAAAGCATTACAATGTGCCCTCTTCCACCTTACTCAATGGATCTGGCACCAGGTGATGTCTGGCTCTTCCTCACAGTCAAATGGTGATGAAAGATAAC
>PVIC010013571.1:0-37914 GCA_004025085.1 Thryonomys swinderianus
ATGGGATTAGGGGTGTACAAAAGAGACCCCAAAAGCTCCTTAGGCTCTGGGATACCAACCTGAGGGCACAATGAAAAGAGCCCTCTAGGAACCTGGAAATGAGCCCCCATCAGATACCCAGTCACTTCGTACTCTGATCTTGAACTTTCCATTTTCCAGAAATGTGGAAAAAATAATTTCCGTTGTTTATAGGCCACCCTAGTCTATTCTGCTTTAGCATCTGAGTGGACTAAGACACATGGCATTGATTCTGGCAGATAAGGCTTCTAGGATATCTAATTTTCCTTAACACGGTCATAAAATCTTACAGCTAATCTTAGAACTAAACGTGATCACAGAGATCATGCAGTATGTCCAATGCCTAGGTAGTGATGTTTGGCACGAGAGGACTCTATAAAGAAAGAAGTCTTGGCAGGGCAGGGTCGGCCCCTCTACCGCCCAGCCAGTGCAGAGGATACATTGGCCATGGAGGAGCTCTGGAGGCCCAAACCTCATGGGAGACTTTCTGCATCTACTGACTCACTGCAGCATGAGCTCGGGTGGGTCCAGCTGTCTGCTGGCACCAGCAAGCTCAGCACAGGAGAGTGGAGCCGCATCCTCCCTCCCTTGCTCCTGGGTTTAATCAAAACTGTATTCTAAATATGATTGTGGGAGATTATATTGGGGGATTTGCAGGAGGCTGGCAGTGGGGCAGAGGTGGTGGGAACAGATTGTGGCTGGGGGCTGAGGCCAGGATAATCTCAGGCACAGACATGCCATTCTCAGGCCTCCGCCGGAGCCCCAGAACTCCCCCGAGCGAGCGCTAGAGGCTCTGAGCCTCTGGAAGGAGGGCTAGATCTCCCTGAACCTCACAGCTGGGGACCTAAGAGCTGCGGAGGCTCTTTCACAGTGCAAAACCAGGTAGTGACGCGATCTAACAGGGAAGGCACGTTTCTGCTCTCTTTGGCCCTGTTTCCACCTCTCTTTGGGACGATCCCGGGTTGCAGGAACTTGCTCAGAGTGGGGGGCAGAGGTCTAGGGGTCAGGAAATGGTTCCTAGAGCTGGAGCAACAACTTCTGGGGGCCTGGAAAGTAGGGAGGGCGGAATGCTTTCCCTGGCTCACTGCCCACCTTGGGCTGAGGGACTGAGGCACACGCAGTCCCCTTTGTCCCGCCCCCTGCTTGGCCACGTGACCTGGGCTGGGCTGGGTTCCTTCGCTGATCGGGGTTTAGTGCCCATCGCAGGGCTGACTAGGTGACACGCTAAGGGATCCTCTTCTCTCCACCAAACGTTTATAGTCGGATCCCCGTCCTCAAGTGGGGACACCGAAGGCTCCTCTGCCTCCTGGGCGTCTCCAGAGGGGTCTACCTGGCACCCCAGGGGGGGCATCGAGACTGCCTGGAAAGAAACCTCCAGCTAATGCTCTTTATTACAAGCTTTAATCCTGCAAAGCCGACTGGAAATAATGTTTATCTTTTCGCAGTTTAATTTTCCGCACCCTAAGCCGGGGGTCAGCGAGGGCGAGTGGAGGGTCCTCCGGGAGGCTGGGGGGCGGGACCAGCTGTTACCCAGGAGCCACGCGGGGCGGGGGGGGGGGTCTCCCGGGAAGGGCTGAGGCTCGGAGCGCAGGCGGGAGCTCGGACGCGGCTCGGACGGGGAGCGCGGAGCTGCGGTTCCGCCGCCTCCGTCGTCGCCGACCGGGTGACAAAGAGCCAGTGTCCCGCCTCCTCACCGGCCTCAGTTTACTCACGTGAAGAAGCCCTCGCGACCTCCACCCCCTGTAACCCACGAATTTTAAAGACCTTTGGGAGTCGGGACGGGTGTTTGCCAGGGAAAAGCAAGGCGGGTGGGGCGGAGGAGGGGCGGAGGAGGGCCTGCTGGGTCGGCCTCGCCTCCTTCTCTAACTTTCCCCGTTCCCCTGCGAACCCGCGGGGTTTAAAAATTTCTGGCCGACTCCGCGGACCCTCCTTGGCCCAGAGTTCAGCGACTACCTGGCCGGGCCAGCGCGGATCTGCGGGCATCCCGCGGGACCCGGGGGCCCGCCCTGGGCTGCCCCCCAGCTGCCCCCCGGCTGCCCCCCGGCTGCGCCCCGGCTGCCCCCCGGCTGCGCCCCAGCTGCCCCCCGGCTGCCCCCCAGCTGCGCCCCAGCTGCCCGCCTGCCCTGCCCGCGCCCCCGCCGCCCGGAGCCCCCTTAGCGCCACCGGCCCCTCTTCCCCTGGGGCAGCAGAAGCGCGCCAAGCCCGAGCCCCTGGATCCGAAAGGTGCGAACTGGGTCCGGCAGCCTCCTCCCCCCGGCGGCACCTCGAAGCCATCGCCACATCCGACTGGACTCTCAGGCGCGACGCCGGCCCAGCGAGGTGACGGCACCGCCCGACCCGCGGCCTTCGGGACGGCCTGTACCGGAAGTGCTTGCCAACAGGGAAAAGGAAAGACCGTCCCCCTCTTCCACCCCTCCAGACTTCCGACCCTGTAGTCCAAGGGGAGCAGCGCCCAGCACCGTGCCAAGGGACAGCGAGGGTCATTTCACCGCCCCTTCTCACAGTGAATTTACAAGCCAAGTCTGAGCCCGGGAAATCAGCGTTACTCTGAGATCAATACCGTGCCCTCTTCGGCCTTTCTGGCACATCCACCTGGGGGCGTCGGCCTGGCACGGCTGCGTGGTTACAGCCTTTGGTCACTAGGCCATGGGCACGGTGCCCTTGCCCCTGGCCCGGCCAGTTTCTCTCCTGGCTATGGAGGGCCAAGGTCTGCAGCCCAGAAACCCTGGCCACCTTCCGGGCTCTCCTTCACCCTGACCTCGCCAAGCTCCCCTGGCACAGATCAGTCACACATCTTGGGTTAGGCTTGATTATTCTTAAGGATGCAAAGGCAGAAGACGAAGGTGGTCCTGGGGGACCAGGTGAGCGGGGGAGTTACAAAGTGAGGGGAGCCGGGTGAAAGGCAGGGGTGGGCAGGAGGGGAAACCGGGCAGGCCTTGAATCCAGAAGGGGAAAGGAGATTGGGTAGAGTCCTAGGAGTGGATGGGACTGGCCCAGGCTTCCCCTAGGTCTCTCCGTCTGTCTCAGGACGCTGGGCCCTGCTCTGCAGGAGATTAGGGACAGCCTCCCGGCAGCCCCAGCTCTGTGTGAGGACCAGGCTAGGCTAGGACAGCTTCTCTTAGGCGAAGTGCGAACTCTGCTCCCTGTCAAGGTCTCACAGCTCCTTACTGGGGAGGTGGATTCCAAAAGGGGCCCGTTTCTGAGAATCTTCTGCAAATTGAAGCCATTGGGCTAACCTGCTGAGAGAGGAAAGGTTGATTAAAACCCGAAGGCCACCAGGTGGTGATTCCTAGGAAGCCAGAGGTCAGCTGGGTCGTGTCTACGGGGAAGTGAAGGCCTAGAGACAATTTGTTTGCTAGAGGTATCGCTTGGATGCCTATGTGTAAATTCAAATAACAACGTAACCCAATTTTCTAAGGCAGTAACTAATCCTGAGAGAAATTACTACAAAGGGCAGCTTCTGACAGTAATTGCTGGAAGCTGTTTAATGCTGGGGGGTGGGGGTGTCGCTTTGTGAAGTGACATCTCCTTCCTCCAGGACTCGGTGCAGCAGCAGAAGCCAGTGCATTTAGACGCACTGCCCGCAGCCCTGCCCTGCCTCCCCGGGTTACGAGCCTCAGAGCCAGCGCTCTCCGGGGACAGCCCCAAGCTCAGCTTCCAAGGCTCTAGTGCAAATCAATGCTCCCTGGGTCAGTGGGCCACAGAGCAGGCGCAGGCTGGACTCAGCACTGACCTTCAACCCATAGCATGTGTAGCATGAGCCCGGCTCGTCCCCTTAGGTGGCTGCGAAGTCCCAGGTGCCTGAGCCGCCTTTGGAAAAGCTTGGTGCAGACTAAGCTAGAGGGGTATGGTGAGGTGTACTTGGTGGGCCTGGTGGAACTGTGGCCCAGGAAGGCACAGGTCCAGGGTCTATTTTTCAAAGATTTGCTATGAGTTTGGCCTGTAATGAGGGAAGACGGCCACTCTGCAGGCTAAGCCTGACGTAAAGGAACACTCTGGGACATTCCAGTGTCAGGTTTGAACCTGGGCTCCTGCAGAGGCAGAGGGTGTATCTCAGCTGGGCAGGTGGGGGGCATGTTTTGGACACACCCCAGCGGCCTTGGGAGCCCACTACCTTCTGCTCCTGATGGGTATGGGCACTGCCCTGAAGGCTCCCTCCGCCTGGGGCACGGTGAACAGTTCAGCTGCAGCCCCTGCAGGGTGAAGGTGTTTCCAAAGACTTTGGCCTCACGGGAAGACTCTTCTTCGCACTCGGAGTCTCTGGGGAGCAGAGGTCGCCTGGCGGAGGGGCCTGGAGGCTGTGCGGGAATCACACGGCGCTCAGGACTGCGGGGCCTGGGCCGAGCAGAGGAAGCGCCCTCCACGCTGGCTGCTGCCGTGTGCGCCAGAGACCAGATGCGGGGCTTCTCTAGGCTCGGGTAGTGCGCGATCAACCTGGGGCCCCCGCGCCCTGTCGAGATGAAGTCAGCTTCTCCTGCCCCGGGGCCTTCATTCAAGGAGAAGCCCGGCGCCCCCAGGCTGCACAGCCCGCTCTCCAGCCCACCGTCTCGAGCTGCGGGGCACCGCGCGGGCAGCGGCTGCGCGCCCTTGTGGAACTCCGCCAGCCTGTCTGCAGCTGTGGCCGCCGCCTCCTCTTCTTCAGCTTCCTCCTCTTCCTCCTCTTCCTCCAGGTCTTCCAGGTCGCTCAGTCTGAGCCCCTGAGCTTCCTGGTTAGCAGCAGCGTCTGCGGGAAATCGGGAGCAAGTGAGAAAAGCTCCAGGGGAGTGCGCATCCCCGCGGAGCTCGTAGCTTGACGCCGCCAGCCAGGGAGTTTCCTGTGTAACCCCCAGGCCGCCCACCCCGTGACTCGCGATACCGACTCCGCAACGCCTCCTTCCTGTAGCACGAAGCCAAGCAAAGGCCCTTTGTCGATGCTGCAGCCTGCACCTCAGTTCTTCCGTTGTGAAAGGGGGAGGGGGCAGGTTTTAGCTAACTTCTACACCAGCTCTTTTATTCTGTGACTATTTACCGAGTGCGGCCTGCTGAGAAGCATTGGGGCATGTAGGCATGGAGGGAGGACACCGGCAAGGTATCGGCTGGAGAGGACATTCTCCGGGGAGTTTCAGACAGAGTGAACCCATGTGGGCAAAGGATGCGTGTGAGGAGGACCTTGCAGGGGCCTACACTGCAGGGTGGCTTCTAACCACAGTGATCTCCGGGTATGTGGAGCCTGTCAGGCGGGCTGGAGAGGCTGTGGTACCTTTGGTGTCGCTGTTTAGGCAGCCCAGCGGCTCCTCCACCTTCCTCTCCTCCCCGACTTTGTTCTTGGGCGCCCACGTCATCTTGTTCTCCTTCTTGAGGCGCCGGCGCGCGTTGGCGAACCAGGTGGACACCTGGGTGAGGGTCATCTTGGTGATGATGGCCAGCATGATCTTCTCGCCCTTGGTGGGGTAGGGGTTCTTTCGGTGCTCGTTGAGCCAGGCCTTGAGCGTGCTGGTGGTCTCCCGGGTGGCGTTCTTCCTGCGCCCGGCGTTGCCCAGCTCCACCCCACCGTACCTGAGGGGAGAGCAAGAGGCTTGGACTGTGTGCCGCCTGAAGTGTGGTTCTGCTCCCCCCTGGCACCCCGATTCCTCCTCGGCAGGGGAGGCAGCCAGCAAGGCGCCCGCTCCTCACCGGTCGTACTGGTACTGCCCCAGAGTTGGTTCGTAGGGATAATAGGCTCCTGGTTGTGTCAGGCTGGGTGTTAAGCTGCCTGCAGCTTCCTTAAATTCATACTGCGGGTTCTGGGGGTGAGAAGCAAAGAGAATTCAGGACCACACTTGGGCAGGATGGAGGGGGAGTCATGGGTTCTGTGGTCAAGTCAGATTCACACCCTGGCACCTTCACTACTCTGTAGCTCGGCCCCTCCCTTGGTAACACGGTGACCGTAACCTACAGGTTATGGAGAAGACCGTGCTGACCCAGGGCTTGGCACAGTCCCCGGACGGAACGAGCACTAGTTATCAGCTACCGTTACTGTTGTTACTTGGGCACCCACCGCGCTGGGGGCTGCTAGGGCACGTCCCGGCTCTCCTCTCCTTCCAGAGCTGTCCCTGTCCCCTTACATCGTTGTGACTTTGGGGCCGGTGGTTGAATCCCTTTAAGCTGCAGTTTCTTCCTCTTGAGAAGAGTGATGACCTGTCAACCTCACGGAATCAATGGAAGTGTATTTTCTAAACAGAGTAGAATTCTGCGAACTGGAAAGTGCTGTAAAGTTGGCTGTTCCCCTTGTACCTCACACAACCCTAAGTATTTCCCTTCCTGCAGAGCTGTACACCCGTCCTAGATTTTCCTCAGAGAGGCTACACTGGACTCCACCCGCAGTCAACGTCCGTTACCTGCACCCACCCTGCATACTCACCAGTGCCCCGTACAGAGCCGTGGGCTCTGGGCCATAGGGCAGATAGCCAGGGTAGCTCTGGGCAGCTGCTGCAGCTGCATAGGGGGCTCCATAGATGCCCAGGGCTGCACCCAGCTCAGGCCGTGCACTGCCCAGCAGTCGACTGTCATAGGGCGCACAGCAAAGAGTGGACGCTGGGGTGGAGCCTGAGGCCACATCTGAGACTGAACGTGGGGCGGATTCGCAGCAAGTGGTGCTGGAACTTGCAGACACCAGAAACTAGAAGAGGAAGATGGGAAAGGGGTCACTGGAGGTCAGAGAGCTGTACTTGCGACTGGCAAGAGCCAGACGATTCCTTCCTTCACGCCTTCATTCTTCGTTACGCTCCTCATTCTGCTAGCTTCTGGGATGGACATTTTCAGAAGGCAATTTACGTAAACTGCTCTTGTAGATGTACTTGTAACCTTTGCTACCCTTCCAGCCAGTTCAGGAAATGTGAAACAGAATTCGAGACCAAATCCTTACCCCCTCCATCTCTACTCATCCCTATGAGATCCTACCCAGGCAGAGGTAGGAGTTAGCTTTCAAAACCATCATCAAGATTTTATTCCTATTCCCATTTTATAAAGAGGCAATCCAGGACCAGTGAGAATAGGAGATGTACCCAAGATCACACAGCAGGTCAAAGGTCAAGCTTGCACGAGACCCTAAGGAACTATACCCGGCACTGTGGGGAGGAGGGGAGAACACCGCTGAGTGTCTCCGGAATTTCACCTGAACATTCTTATCGCTGCCGGGTCGGGAAAACCTAGACAGCCGGAAGCAGAAGCCTTGGTCCAGCCGAAAGAGGAAGAGTCAGAACAGAGGTCAACACAGGAACAACAGCAAATACGATGAGAAGACAGAGCTCGGGCAGAGTCACCCACTCGCCTCACATGTTGAAGAGGTGGCCTGACTGGAAGAGCCCTGAGATCCCACCCCTGTCACTGAGCGCAGGGTCAGGGCGGCAGCGTTAGGGTCACAGGATTTTCCAGCATGCACTTGGGAGCGGAACATTTTCAGTCAGGAGTTAGGGATGTCAGACCAGGCCATCACACACTGTCCGGGCTTGCTCCTCTGGTTTCCCCTGCGCCACGCCAAAGGGAAGAAGGCGCTCGGGAGTGGGCGCAAGGGGAAGTCAAGGGCTGCGGCAAGAGCGAGGCGGACGCGCGTCCCACCCAGTGCGCTCCCGCCCCCAAGGCCCTTCTTACCTGGGAAGCGCCGCCGTAGGGGTGTCCGAAGTGCGAGAAGGACATAGTGGCTCTTCTTGGCCTGTCCCTCTCTTTCTCTCCGAGTTCCTTTCTTAGCCCCGCTGCTGGGCGCCCCTAGCTGAGCGGCGTCTCCTTCCTCACACCGCCGCTGGAGCCCACTGCGGGCCGCGCTGCACGCTCGGTGCAACTGGAGGCAGAGCCGAGGGCAGCCCAGCTGCCGAGCCCTGCGCCCCGGAAGGCGCCCCTCCGGCCCGTGGGGTCCAGAAGACGGAAGGGCCCATGGGTGGGAAGGGGACGGAAGAAGGCGCGGGTTCCGGGAGGCGCGCGGCGGCCAGGCGCGGCGTGGCGTGGGGCTGCGAGGCTCCCGAGGCGTCCCGGTCCAAGGCGGCCAGAGGCTCAGTGTGACGTCACGATAATCTCGGGATGCCAGACGGGACCCCGGGCCCCGGGGCCCCGGGCCACCAGGCGAGCCAAGTGCCGCCAGCCCGTGTGCGCGCGCGCGCACTCCCCACCCACACTCACACTTGCTCAGAGAGGTTTGTGCAGCCGGCGAGGAAAGCCAAAGACCCCGACCCTCTGCCCAGCGCCAGGCCCTACCCCTTTCCCCCCAAGCTCACGCGCGCGCTCACAGAGAATCTCTGCAAATTAGCGGGAGAAGTGGGAGAAACGCCTTCCTCTGCGCCGCGCAGGGCCTGGGCGCAGCGGCGCGCTCACCTCCTCCCCCGCGGCCCCGAGGAGGCGAGAGGCAGCCGGGGCGGCAAGGGAGGAGAGAATACAAAAGAAGAGACCGGAGAAAAGTGGGGGAGAAATGCAAGGGGGGGGGAGGAAAGAAATGAGGAGTCTAAGTGAACGGAGGAGGGCGCGGGAGGCGGAGGGAGCCGAGGCGGGGAGGCTGGGCGGAGGCTGAGCCTGCAGGTGGAGAAGCGCAGAGGCTCCGGGGAGAGACTGTCCAGCCCAGTCCCTCCGCCTTCCCGCGGAGGGAAAGTTTTCCGCACACCGGTCCCGCGCGGGTTGGTACTGCTCGGCCTGTTGCTGGATCCCACTGGACGGCCCATCTTCGCCCTCTGGGATCTGCCTCCGGCTTCATTCTCTTAGCTAATTTTGGCTGTCCAAGCTCCGGCCTTAGATCCTTGACCCTCGACTTATCTGCAGCCTTCTGGCCCCCTCATAGGCCGAGTAGCGCCCCCTTCCTGCTTCAGGAACTTTCAGATCCAGGCTGGGAAAGGGCCAAGTGTGACCCTGGGCACCTGCACACTTCGCACCAGGACCTCCGAAGGCGAGGCTTGGCTGCGAGCCTTCGCCGGTCCGCGAGGGAGCAGGAGGCAGGCGCCGGGGTCGCGCTGCAGCCTCTGTGCTCCGCTGCGGGTGGCGCTGCAGAGCCGCCGTGAAGAGCTCCGGGCGGAGGCCGTTTTCTGCTCTCTGCCAGAAAGGCTGGCTGGGCCCAGCCGTGTGCCCCCTACCCCTGAGGTTCTCCAAAGGGTGCAGAGGCGCCTCGACTAGGGATGCCTCCAGGTGCCCAGGACAGGGCTTTGTCCTCTAGGTCTGCCTCCCAGGCGGGCCAGGCACAGGCAGTTTGCAAACTTTGTAGACTCTGCACCTGAGGTCTCAGTTCCCAGGCCCAGACTCCCTTTTAATAGTCCGCACATGCTACCTGCGGTCAGGGGTGAAAGGGACTGTCAGCCTGGCTAGAGAAGGTCTTGGACGAGTGCTGCCAAGGGTATGGTGCGGTTTGCAGCCAGGAAGCCTTTCCTTTGGTTCAACGATTTAGGGCATGCTTGACACTTTATAAACCTCTCTTCTAGGTCCAGGTTGAAGCTTCCAGAGCAGTCATGGGGCACCGTTAGAAATAAATGTTCTGGGCAGGGGATTTAGTTTGGTGGTTCCAGTATCTGCCTTGCAAGTAAAGGTCCCAAGTTCGATCCCCGGAAACCATATACCACAGTGCTGGGCATGGTGGCTCACACCTGTAATCCCAGCACTCGGGAGGCAGAGGCAGGAGGATTGCTGAGTTCCAGGCTTGCTGGGGCTACATAGAGAGCTCAGGGCCAGCCTGAACTACAAAGCAAAAAGACCCTGTCAAAAGAAAGAAAGAAAAGAAAGAAAGAAAGAAAGAAAGAAAGAAAGAAAGAAAGAAAGAAAGAAAGAAAGAAAGAAAGAAAGAAAGAAAGAAAGAAAGGAAAAAGAAAGAGAAAGGAAGGAAAGAAGGAAGAAAGAAAGGAAGAAAGGAAGGGAGGAAGAAAAGAAAAAGAAAAGAAAAGAAAGGAAGGAAGGAAGAAAGAAAGAAAGAAAGAAAGAAAGAAAGAAAGAAAGAAAGAAAGAAAGAAAGAAAGAGAGAAAGGGAAATGTTCTAATTGAAACACACCACACAGCAAAAAAGGCCCAGAAGGTAGGACCAGTGCTGGCTTCTTGCCATGAAGCAATGTTTGTGCCCCTAGCCTTGAAGTCTCTAACCACTAGCTTGCCTGTGGCACCTTGCTGAAGGGACTGGTAGGCACCAGAGGCTGTCACCTCTTCAGAATGTCATTTCGAGCTCTATCTCCAGCCTCACCCCTTTTTCTTCTTCATAGATTCTGCACAACGGACAGGGAACTCAAGGAGAACACAAACCACAGCCAGAGATTTCTGACAGGAGCACAAGCTCCATTCTCAGGACTGAGAAGCCTCGCTGCTACTGTGGAGTGTGGTTACCTGGGAGAAACCTTGCTCTCAACCTGGGAAACTTGTAGTTAGACAAAGAAGTATGATTGAGTTACTGATAAAAATTCACAGTCATAAATAGATACCTTGATTTTTCAGAATGCACTTTGGAGCCATCTACCCATTTGCATCTTGGACACATCTAAGCTATTTTTTTTTTAAAGTAAGAACTGGAGAGTATTCCTTAAATTAGCCCCTTGGGGAAGATTACTGCTAATTAATTAATTGCAAACATTTCCAGAGGGAAGATATGTCAATTGTAAGGTAATAAAATTAGATAGTTGAAACACTTACTCAGCAACTTTGCCCATTTGTTCCCATGCAGAATTATTTTATGAGAGAAAAATGGGGATGCTGGTGGAGAAGAAGCATTAGCCTTGTCCCTCGACAATATAGTTGTGAAGCAGAAATGACCATATAGGATTTATTGATTTTCAGTTGATTTATAAGACCTTTTTGGTATCAGTGCAGTGTGCAGGAGAGCCAAGCCCACCTCTTGTCTTTGCTCTAGGATTAGAGAAAAGCAACAAGATTTGAGAGAGAGAGAGAGAGAGAGAGAGAGAGAGAGAGAGAGAGAATTGAGAAAATAAATTGGGAGATAAGGCTATAATGGAATCTCAGCATTTTTCCTCCACTATAGAAATAGAAAACAAACAAAAGAACATGTTTTAAGTGGTGGCATCTTACACATTGCTTTCCAAGTTGCTTTCTGATTTGGGGGGCTTGGCTCAGATTGTTTCCTGGGGAGGAAAGCCTTGTCTCCCTGTGTTTGCAACCCTGTGAGACCTCGATTTAATATTTGCTTTTCAGGGAGAGATCCCTGTATTGATGACATTTGGTTGCTACTGTGTTGAATATTTAGTAGGATTCCCTAAAAATGATGTTCTGAGATGTGCCTGTTCTCTGCATTATTTTGAGACTCCTTTAACAAAGCCAGTAGGCAAAGCCAATATCAGCCTCTGTCTGGCAGAAACCTCAGGTGGAAAGAAGTCTGTTTCTTGGAAAGTCTGATTCAGAGATGCTTCAGTAGAATTTCTTTTGGTCTTCCTGTCTCCTCCCAGGCCCTCACTGCTGCAGCCCAGCGCTCTGGGCTTCTCTGCTACGGCAGCTTTTCATTGCTTTGTTCAGCACTGATTAATTTAGTTTCAGGGGAAAAATCCCCAACTGTCTATGTGTGCACATAGAATTTTATTGAAGCAGGTAAATAAACTTATCAAGTACAGAACCTCCCAGTTATATTTAAGGGAGCCATCTCACCAAATGTATCCTGAGCAAATGATAGCGTTTTTGTTGTTGTTGTATTGTGCACCATGCCTGAAAGTTCCTCCAGCTGCTCATTAAAGAGCATTAATATAAAACAAAGCAAACGAGGTCTTACTTGGACCACAGAGGGTATGAATCCACATTGTTTATTTGAAGTTCACATTGCTTCGCCTTAAATGCACTGGAGTTTTGAGCAGCAGATGGAAGGATGTGTGTTTGACAATAAACTTGAAGGAAGCAACTTCCAAAAGAAAAAAAAATAAGAGGAAAACAAATCACACTGGGTTATTCTAGGCTAAGATTGTCTATGATTTCCTAATGATTTATAAAGACAGCAGATTTTACAGGGGGAAAATAATAAACCTTAGGTGTTTCCAAATAGCTTCACATACCTCAAATCACTGATGGAATGAGCAGCATGAGCATAATAACAGTCGAAAATGTGATAAATTATATTTTTAGGTACGGAGGAGGTTTTTTTAGTGACTGTTTTTGAACTGAGAAGAATGAAATTTCCTCCAATCTATGCATGAATGAACAAGTGCATCTGGACAGACGCATCCATAATTTATACTGATCAGTCACCGCGGTCTCCCCGAGTAAAGCCGAAATGAACACTAATTGTTTTGACGGAAGTAGTGTGCTCGGCATCTGATTGTGAAACACAGCTAGTCCCTGCCTGGCTCGAATACATATTGTCAACAGCAACTCTGGCATTGGGAGGGGAAAAGCAAAAGGCAATAATTCCTCGATGGGGGTGTTGACGTTGCTTGTCAGGAAGGTGGTGCAAGAAAGAATTAACTTTGGGATTAAAGTCTAAAATAAGACTGACTACAGAGACCCGGCCCAGCAACGATGTACCTGAGGTTAGAGTTTAAATCGATGGCTTGTTAATAATAGCAGAATTCTTTTGCATTGATTTGAGTGCTTGAGAAACACTATTGCTTAGTTTGATGAAAGGCACGGAATCATATGACAGGTGAGGTGCTAGTCCAAGACCATCACCAGGCAGACAACAGAGGAGAGCCCAGAATCAAGACCTCTTGATTTGGTGGTCTTTGGATGAGACTATATTTCCAGCACATATGCCAGACACGGCTGGAAGGTGTTGCTTGCTCCAGCTGCGCTGCTTGAATTCCTGTTTCATGCCTTGTCACAGCACAGCGCAGTTTCACAGAAAAAAATATCTGAAGTGATGCCACTATCGGCGAATGAGTTGAGTCCCTTTTGCACACTTCTCTACTGGTATCTATTATGAAAGGGCTTGTGTGATCATTTGGGAGTGTTAGGGATTTGGTATAGATCATTCGGTAGTATAACAAATAGCAAACAGGTCCACTTGTGACTCCTAAGTCTTCAAAAAAAAAAAAATCAGCAACCAAAAAAGAAATTAAAAAAAAAAAACTCTGTAAAAATCCAGTTGAAATGATGTCTGTAACTCCACACTGGTTTATAAAACAATATTGAATTAAGTTACTGACAATTTTCAGGAAGACAATACTTTTTAAGCCTTTTTTGACATCAGTAAGTTACAGAGTTGGCTTGTTAAAATTTTACTTTAGAGGCATTTTGTGTACAGCAATTCTTAATTGTTTTATCCTGTGAATGATAACATCTTTCTAGTGATAAGCTCAAGTCATCTGGTGTGTTTTCAAAGAATTAAGCTTCCCAGTAAACAACAGATGTATGGATTTGAAAACTGGGGAACGGATTTTGAAGGCACAGTCTTTGGGAGAGAGATACATGTCAATAATAAAAACCTTAGAAGGAAATAAATGATGGAGCTCATGTGCCATGTTGTGCTTTTTCTCTAAGTGAGAGATCTGGAGCTGTCTTTGAGTATACAATTAAGGAACAGCGTGTTGCCCTAGACAAATACAGAAGACAGCCACAGTGCTGCTGGCTTTACCTACAGTAGGGATGGGTGTTCAGGAACACAGTCCTGGAACCGAAGCGTGGCTAGGCTGCAGTTTATAAGGATGACATTTTGTGACTCTTGACCCTGGAGGATTTCATTGCAGTTGACACCAAAGCTTCGATTAAAATATGAGCAGCCTCAAGCCATATATATTGTCATCTGATTAGCGGCATTTCTCCAGTATTCTCTTTCACTCGGATTTCTCCTACTTTTAAAGCTGAGAGTTAGAACTGACCAGGAGCCTCCCTTTCTGTGCCACCTGGGGCCCACTACTTTCAGGAAGCTGCGACATTTTAGTCATGTGCTGGCCAAGGTGATTTATGAAAAGTCTTCACAAATCAATAAAAATATAGGAAATATATCATTTAAAGAAGAGAGAGAGAAAGAGAAAGAGAGAGAGAGAAACACACGAGACATGCCCATTAAGGGCACAGCCATTCTAAGACCTGGATGTCTGCTTGGGTCTGCAATTAAAAACATTCTGATAATAAATCTCCTTGCGATCTCTTTTAATGCTTTTAACTTTCCTAAAGGTTCAAATTGGTATCCCAAAAATGTGCCAGGACTTTCACAAGGTATTTTATAGACTCATAAATAAATACAGCAATTAATCTCTGCTATATTTCTTTCATATTTGATGACAATTTATTATGGCGTTCACCCATTCGGTGCACAAAAACTCTAATGCACTTAAAATCGGATTTCAAACCAAACATTTTATGGGAAAATATAGTATTGATCATCCATTTAAAGATATCATGAAGATGATTCATAACCTGCCGTAAAAAAGATCTCATGAGGATCTTACAAATGAGTTAGATGGTCGAAGAGTCTATTCATAAAACCAGAGCCATTGGATCTGCTCCTCTTGTTTTCTTCATCTATCTTTGAGTTTTTCCAGCACTGATTGCTTTTGCATATTGCTGTTTTATAAGAAAAATCCCCTTCCTTGACATTTTTCACAGTGACAGAGGTTGTGGGATTTCACAGTAAGTATTTTCTACTGCAACTTCTTGCTGACTGCTGACTGCAGAAAGTTTCAGGGGCCATGGAGGTGTTTCTGTGGCTGTGAAAGCAAAGCTTTTGCATGTTCCCCTTAGACTTGTTTGTTATTGACAGGTGGTGGTGGTTCTATGTAACTTCGAAGCACAGGTCCTGTGAATGTTTCGATGCTGTTTGTGCACATGTAATATCAGACATCAGTGAGAACATGAAATAATCGAAGGGTGCTGGACCTTTGCTTTGCATAGCACAAAGATTATTTTGGAAGAAAAATCACGTCATTCATTCAACAGACCCTTGTTGTAGATCAACAGAGTGCCAAACTTGGTTCTAAGAGTTGAAGATTCAACCATGAAAAAGAGCAGAATTGTCCTCACACAGTCTTTACTAATGAGTTAAAAACTTTAGATCATTTTGGGATCAGGTAGCAGTGCTATGATAATTTAGGAAAGAGGATTAATGGCTATCAAACACTCAAAAGACTCTATGAGCAAGGTTAAATAATTTTTCATGTTATCTCTCATTCCTTCTATCAAGCAGCATGTCTTGAACATGTATTATTAAATAGCAGTGAGCCTGGTGCTGGAGGTTTAGTGGTCAGCCAATTTAAATCTTTCTCCGCTGAGCTTTATAGTTTAGCTATGTTGTTTACTTGAAAAGTAGATATAATTTCTTGCCTTTACAGAAGCTAAAAACTAACAGAAGTTAAAAACTAGCTCCACTTGACTAATGTGACAGAGATAGTATTGATAACCTGGGGTTTCAACTCAAGCCATTGGCTTCAAAGTCCCAGGAAAAATAACATTTCAATTAAATATTTAATTGCCGAGATCATATAGTTTCAAGAAAAAACTATCTTACCTCACATGTAGTTGACCTGAGCTTCTTTGTTCTTTGCACATCACCTGGTTGTATTCCACGAATCTTTTATGTCTATTTGAGACCAAATATTAGTTTTGAAAATGAACAAGTTGGAACAGCCAGGTAGAGATGTTTTGGTGTCCTTAACACCGACTCCTTTGAATGCTCAGCATCTAGTTATGTTCATCTGATGACCAACATCATCCCATCCTTAAGGTCTAAATGACAAGTACAGCTCATAAGTACTGGTTGGTGGAAGAGGGAAGGAAGCCATGTTGGGCATTAGAACATCAGTCCTTGGTTACTTCAAACCTATACACATCATTTGTTACACACGCAATGTTTTCAGAACCTGCCCTTTCTATTCTTGCAATCACTCCGGGGGCCAAACAGGGCAGGTTTCTTCACCTGTTTTCACATGTGAGCCAGTAAACAATGGATGTTCAGAAAGGTTGAGCTGCTTACTTGGTCACATAACCAATTAGCATCAGATATCCTGGAACCTTAACTGTTTGAATTCCTGCCCAATCTGCTTCCAGGCTTCTGTACCTTTTGGAAAAAGTATAAACTCTTAAGAAAGGTCTAACCTTGCAGTTACAAATGGGCTCTAGGTTATGGCCTAGAGGTGTTTTGCCCAAGTTGAAAAGGGACACACTGCTCTTCCAATTTGGTTGTGAAATGATCATACAGTTCTCCTGGCAGGTTTTTTTTCTTTTTTTTTTGAGACAGGGTCTCGCTTTGTAGTTCAGGCTGGCCCTGAGATCACTGTGTAGCCCAGGCAGGCCTCCAGCTCAGCAGTCCTTCTGCCTCTGCTTCCTGAGTGCTGGGATGACAGGTGTGAGCCATCATGCCGAGCATTTCTCCTAGAAGTTTTAAAACTCTGTTTGCCTTTGCTTTCTTGTTGTTCAGGTTCATTCCAAGGAGGGTAAGTGCAAAGCATTTGATCAGCAGTGTACATTCACCAACAGGACTTTCTTGCTCGTATTCTGCACTCCTCTGTCTCAGACCTGGGACCCTGCAGAGACAGTGACCAAGTTTGCTCCATCACATGCTGTTCCAAGACTGCAGAGATGGGTGTACTGGAAATACTATGCATCTCATGGTCAGGAGAAAGTAGACTTGACAACGACAGCCCAAAACCAATAGGTAGGATGAGGCTGTCGTTGCAGACCAGGGAGCATAAAGCATTTCTTGTGTCACTCGTAGGCTTGAGGGCAGAGGTAGAGCAGAGAGGGAAATGTGCAACAATCATCATGAAATATAAATTTATACATATATAAAGGGAAGCCAGAGAGTGGATATGAATGACTAAAACACTTCTGCATTATAAACGCCACAGGGGTATGGAAAAGTAGTATGGGGATTAAGGACATCTTCTTGCTTTAGGGCTAATTTATTACTCTACCCAGTTAAAGGAGAAAAGGAAACCAATATGTAGCTGTTTAACTGTAAAAGTGAGATGGGAGTAAAGGGAAGGTCCTGTTTCGGTTGTAAACATGTGATGGTGGAGAGTAATGTGAAAGAAGAAAAGTATTCACTTTGTAGAAATCTGGAATCTAGCCATGCCTGTGCCATTAATTGACTGCGAGGCTTTGGGCAGTCTTCCTGCCATTGGGTGGCCTCAGTTTATGCATCTGCAAAATGGAGGCTTTGAGCTCAGTAACCTACCGGGGGCCTTTAGGTTTCGACATTTATGAACATCAGACTACATTTCTTTTTCAAGGATTCTGAAATCCTTCTGTTAACTTCCAAGTGTAGACTTCCTGGAAGATTTTTTTTTTTTTTAAATAACCTAAATAGTGACTGAGAACCTTTAAAAAGCAGATTTCTGGCCTCAACCTCTGAGATTCTAAGCCAACCTGCCAAGGAGCTGGGCATTCTGTTCAGGAGAAAATGAAAGGAGAGCAAGCGTGTGGTGAAAAGGTTCTCTCTACCTGCAAGAGAAACGCGGTTGACTTCTAACCGCTTCCGTGCTGAGAGTAACTTAATCCTGGGCTGGCCATGGGCAGGCCCGGGCACCTCCTCCTTCTGGCTTTCTATCTGTTCTGTGTCCCTGTCTGAGGGGGGAAGTGGGGTGTTGTGGGGGGGTTGCAGTATGGAGCGTGTCACGTGACCCAATTCTGGTCCATGAGACTTTGCCCAGATCTGCGGGGGTGGGGCAGGGATCTCAGGAGAGGTGCCTCCTCCCGCTCCTCCTGAATATGGACGTGATGACTGGACCTGCCACACTTCATCCGCTCAGCGCATGCTAACTAGGCCTCGCTCGGTACCAGGTCAGGTTCGCAGTGCTGGGAAGTGACCCTGGGCAAAACAAAGTCCTCGTGGCCACACGCTGACGTTGGAGAGAGAGGTGGGCTAGCATGGGCTCCCCTTTCTGGCTTCCCAGCTTTTTTTTTCTTTTTTCTTTTTGGCTGGGGGATAAGAGTGTGCCATAGAGGGTAGATGATGAAGATAAATTTCATAGAGAAAAAATAAAGCGAAGAGGGAAGTTACCACGAGCACGGGGCCAAGGCAGTTGGACAGAAGTAGCTCCAGTACGAGAAAACCAATAAACCACTACTTCTGGACTTCTGGATATGTAAGACAAATAAACTGGTTTTGTTTAAGTCTCTGTTAATTTGGTTTTCTATTACTTACAGCTGAATGAATTCCTGAGACGGTGTAGCGGGGGGGTGCAAAGAGACGCATAAGTCATCTGATTATTTCATCTCCACTCCCTAGAGTCGCGGACTCCTAACAGTTTCTTGGCTGTCTTCCAGAAGCTTTCTATGTTAATACAAGCCAGATAAATATAAGCTATATATACAAGCATGCTCTCTCTCTCCCTCTCTTTTCCTCTCTCTCTCTCTCTCTCTCTCTCTCTCTCTCTCTCTTACACACACACACATACACACACACACAAGCAAATGAAGGCAGGATAGCATGGCTGGGATCCTGGAAGTAGTCAGTCAGCATTATATAGCATACTATGTAGACAGGCAGCCCAACCACTTATTGGCTATGGTCTCTGAAGTGCATCATTTTGCCTCTATTTTTCAACTTCCTCATTTGTACTTAAGTCCCTGAACAAGGATGCCTATGATAACTTGCTTAGGTACTATGTAAAGCACTTAGGAGGACTGTGCCTAGCACTCTGTAATCACTCAAAAACCTTAGTTATTTTACATGGCATGAGCATCATTCTCTTATTTTTCTTTTTCACAATTTACTTGTATATCTTTCCAACACACATACATAAAGGCCTCCTTTTGACACCTGTGTCATATTCTGTAGGATGAAAGACATAAGAGTGATGTCAAACCTATGAAGAAAGAGGTTTTTAAATGACTAAAATAACAACTAGCCTAGTGGGAAACAAAGGCATTCAATTTATCAGAATAGTAATACATCCTGTGAAGCGTGTGAGGAAGAATGAGCCTAAAAGGTAAAAGGAATAACTCATCTCAACAAATCAAGCCTTACAGATCAAGAAATGCAAAGGATGAAGAAATGATCAGGGTGAGACTGACTACTTGGGTTCTAATCAGAGGAGAGGGGCATTCCAGGTAGTGGAGAGAACCACCTATGCAAAGCCATGGAGTAAGTCATCAGGGATCATGATAGGTTCAAAGGGGTGGATGGGATGAAGCCGGAGAAGCTGGTTAGGGTGAAGTAGGATGGACGTTCAGTGCAACTGGGCTGCTAAACAGCAATAGCTGTGGCCTTTCATGAGTAGAGAGCACTGCAATACAGACAAGGTGCAGAACTTCCCAGAATTCTGTCTTATCCATCATACACCCTCAGTTCTTACCTATCCTGTCCTACCACCCAGCTCTACCATTCCTTGGGGCCCCATGAGGAAGCAGGTGCAGCTGATGGGCTTTGGAAAGGGATTTAGTGAAGCAAATCATGGACAGAGGGGAAGTGAAATGGTGTGTCTCTGCCCTTAGGATGAGTGGGTTAGCAGAGACATTGGCCAAGACACTATGAGATACACCACAAGTGGATGCTAGATCCCTTCGGAGAAACGAAAGGCTATAGGACAAGGCGATGGGATGAAAAGGTTTGTTTGACATCCTGCCTTGGATGTCAGATCCAGAGATTTCAGTCAGAAGCCGGGGCATTTTCCTTCCAGGGGACTTCCATTAAGAAAACTTGGGCTTTGATAACTATGTCTCTTTTAATGAATATCTTATTTCCAAGAAAGAGAATCTGATTGGTCTGTTTTTGTTGGGCCAGGATCTTTGTGGCTGAACCAGTCACTGTGACCATGGAATGATGGGCGTCATAGCCCAAACTTGGTGGACCTACGGTGAGCCACACAGAGCTTTCCTTCAGCCTAAAGTAGTAAATCATAATTTGTTAATTCTTGGAAAGAGTAAAGAATAATCTCCACTAGTAACACAAGTGGTGATCCGTTCAAAGCATGGAGAGGGGGCAGTTAGAACTACCTCTTTGGATCCAGGCCCTAAGAAATTTGGACTTCATAATTCACAAAGTCAACAAGGAGCTAACAAATCCATTCAGCACACATGAAATATTTCATGTGAGACACAAGGGAACCAGAGCAGGTCTTAGAGAAGAAGGATTTACATCTAGCAATAAAATCCCAACTCCAGTAACCTTTGCACTTAGGTCTGGATTTTGTCTGGATCTTAAAGTTTTTATAAGTGCTGAAGAGCATGAACTCTGTAAGGCTTGGAATTCCTCTTGCCTTCTCCCCTCAAAGATTGGGCCACCAGGACAAGGTTGAGGAGGAAGATACTACTACCTTTTACTCTCTTAGAATGGGAATTCTTTGCCTAGAGTATGTTTCGTCTGTGTCCATAGATGGTTTTGGCCTTGTGGCTACTAGGTAGATACACTTACCCTTGCTGAACACCAGTGTCCTCATCTGGGAAAGTTCCCTAGCAACCTTGTAGGACTCTGTGCATACTAAACCTAAAACATATCTGAATGCATTTGTAAATTCATAAGTGAACAAATGTGGTTATTTTGGGATATAAGAGTTTGGACTTGGAGGCAGAAAAACTCTTGAGTGTCGAGCTTTGGTTTAGAGACTTTACCTCATCGTTCTGAGTCTCAGTTTCCTCATTCAAAGAACAGGCACAAGAGGGCTTATCTTATGGTATTATTGTGACTGTTCAATAAGAATACACAAAAGAATCCTGTGAGGTCTGAACGCAGGGTCCATGCAAAGCACATCATGGCCATCTCTGACTTCCATGGGAGTGTTCAAGGAGCCAAACCTAACATTCACAGTGGGTGTAAGTCTCTCCAGAGGTAATGGATCATTGAAGTCTACATTTCTAGTGCTCTCTTCCAAAAGTGCGTAAGCTGCTTCTTTTCTTCCTGGATATACTAGAAACAGTGCTTCCAAGCCTCCTCACATTTGAACAAGGTTATGTTCCTGAATAAGGCCACAAAAATTCAAGGACCATGAGTGTGACTCACAGGAGGAAGCAATGGGAACTCTATGTGGGGTGTTCGTGACCCTAGTTCCTTGCTTGGGAAAACACGGGACTTGTGTCATATGGTAGAACCACTGGATCTGTATCACAGCATGGTGCACAGTCGGCTTTGAGGGTCTCAGTTTGACAGTGAACTTTGTATAAGTTAACCCACTGAGATTTGGAAAGTATTTGATATTGCAATATGTCCTAGCCTATCGGAATACACTGTTATATTGCTTTCTTACTTATGTGATCTTGGCCAAGTCATTAATTTTTCTGAGGCTTACTTTGCTCATCAATAAACTAGGATAAATAACGGCATCAGCTCATGTGGCTGTTAATGAGACTATGTGTGTAAAATGCTTAGCATAGGAATTGAGATAAGGAGTACACTTGATTCCATGGTGGCAACAATGACACCGATAATGATGGGGTGATGGGGATGATAATGAATGTTTCAGAAGCTGGATGAAGTCACAGTATTCAAACAGTCTATTAATGTCCACTTTCAGACACTGAGTGAGAACTTTCTCTGATACATGTTGGTAACTGTTTAAAAGTTAAGTGCCAGTATCTGTGGTTGTATACACAGCTCCACAGTTTATACATACAAACATCACTGCAATACTATTAGCATCATTTCAAAAAACAAGAGGCAGAAATCTTGGTCAGCAACCTGCCCTTCTATTCTTAGTGCTATTAATTACTTTTGTTCCTTTACCAAGACTGTGAGGTCAGCATTATTCTGAGCACCACCAGGGTAGGGACGGAGGGGAAGTGGCTGCACCCTCAAGGGACTCACAGAGTGTCTGATGTTTATAGTGATGACTTTGGGGTGCTGTGTGCCTTAACTCCCCACCCCTGCCTTGTCTGAGTACCAGATTTTCATAGCATGGTCCCATAGAGTTTGGGCTTTGGGAACAGAGGGTTTGAATCCGCATTCCAGTTTGATCACATCTAGTATATGTCCTGCCGAAGTGAGCACTTGATCACATTCTAGCTGTATCCTTGATTAAAATCCTTGACCTCTGTTATTCTTTGGTATCTTATCTCAGCGGGGGGATGATCAATGTTATTATGTTTTAAGAATGAGCTACAATATAGGTAATATACCTTAGTCAGAGATTAGCATTTAATAGGTGTTCAGTAAATATTAGCCGAACCTTGTGTTAAGCATTTTGCATTTATCATTTCATTAATAACCTTAGAAATTAATGCTATTATTTACTATATTTTACAGATGAACAAAGCAAATCTCAGAGAAATTAAAGACCTTGGCTAAGATCACACAGGTAAGTAAGTAAAATACCAGTATAAAAGTCAGGATGGCTACATGCTGCAGTAACAAATACCTTTCTTATCTCAGTACATAAACTTAAAAGTTTTTTCCTTGATGACAGAGGTTCTATATTGTCTTGTGTTCTCAGTACTTGGATCATAGAAGATGTTTCATTTCTATGTATGAAATGGGATGCTGAGAAAATTATTTCCTAGAAGAAATCACTTCTGGTGATATTTGAGGTAGTTTTCTACATTGAATTCACTTTGGATTTATCTGGAAACTTTCATTTAATTGATATATTTTCCCTAAAATAAAATTGAATTTCTGTTGTAAGAATTATGTTATTTACATTTAAAAAATTCTTGGTCAATTATTATTATTGTTTGAGGACTTTTTGGTGAATTTCATTTTTAATTTTTAATTATTTATTTATTTATTTATTTATTTATTTATTTATTTATTTATTTATTTATTTATTTATTTATTGCTGTACCGGGGATTGAACTCGGGCCCTTGTGCATCCAAGGTTGGTGCAGTACCATTTGAGCTAAATCCCCAGCCCTCATTTCTAAATTTTAATGATTCCTATTCCGCTTCTCTTCCCATGATAACATATATTATATTCCCATAAAAAACATAAATGTTATCTTCCTATGTGGGTGATATAGATAAAATAAAGCGGACTTTTGGATTGCAAAGTTACTTTGTTTCCAAGGGCTGGTTGTAATTCAGGTTGGTCAGTGAAGGCTCAGCCTCCTCTAACAGCCTTCGTAGCCTCTTTCCTGCATGCAGGCAGATCTCAGTGTCCGTGGAGAGACACTGGCCCAGGATTCCTCAGTTAACACGACACAGGAATGGGATTCTTTAAAGGTTAAACCTGCCATGTTGAAGCACATGCAGCTGGAATTTGGCTCATAATTCAAGACTTTGTTCATAAGTTAAAATTAAAATTTCTGTCATAACCCAAGTTGTTTGTGTGTCAGGCCAGGCATAACTCAAGGGGTATGAGTGAGTTTTTAATTTATGTGAGATGAATTGTCCTGAAAATTTTGTTCTGTTTTTTACTTTTACGTGAAGCATTCTAGTTTTGTAACATGTCCATATTTCTCTTTCTATATCTATTGTATTGTTCCTCGTTACTGTATAATATTCCATCCAGTAACTTTTTATTGACCAGAAAATTGGACTTACCAGAATACCTCTATTCCTCAGCCAAGTCTACTGTGCTAAAATATTGCCTTCATTTTGTACTGAGTAAGTCAGTCATTAAATTATGAGCTTATGATTGTATTTTAACAACAGTGATGGCACGTGCCCACTTACTCACATTGAGAATTATAGTAGGGAAGACCTAAATGCAAGCTCTTTAATTTCATGCCTCTCTGATGTGTGTGTGCAAATATGCCTACACACTTTCGGCTATGCTATACTTTTCTGTGTCTTAAATAAATATGCCAATTTACAAAATTGAAATGAATTTCCACGGTGCATGAAAATATAAACTCAGGGCTATGATGTCAATTAGAACAATTCATATCCCACAGTCTAAAGAGCCTTGAGTGTAGAAGCAGGCAATCTATATTCATGTTTGGGCTCTGCCTCTTGGTAGCTGAATGATTTTGGCCAACTCACTTAACCTCTTCCATGAAGTAGAGAATAATAAATATAAGAATGTCGTGAGGCTAGATGACAGAATAATCAGACATGATGGAGAAATGTAACATTGCACCCTTTATTTTATTTCTTCTCAAATACAGAGTTCTAAGACAGTATGTAACCTGATAATATTTGAATATCTTCTCTGATATGGCCCCTTGGCATTTGGTGCCCACAAAACTTGCTGATTGGACTGGACATGGCCTTGTGATCTTTTTCATCATATCCCTGCAGGAAAGGTTTAACCCTACCTACTGATTAGAGCTGGCTGGCACCCAAAATGTCATATTTGCCATTCCTGATTTAGGCATTGTGCTGAGTCCACTGGGGAATAGGAGACACAGATGTGTTCCCAGATCTGTCCCCAGTCAGTTTGGAGTCAAGCAGGGAACACATGCAGTGAACTCTGAAACAAGGCAAAGTCTAATCTCATGACACATCATCAACGTGGCTGTACAGGACTGGGACACTGATTCTGTGTGACAGCTTCACAGAGGTCAGAGATGATCTGGAAGGTGCGTATGTGAGGAAGAACATTACAGAGGGTAGGAAGAAAACGGTCAGGTTGAACATGCAAGAAGGGCAAGTATGTGCCATGAAGTAACTCTGGTTCAAATCTAAGCAGTGTGCTATAAAATATACCAGATATGTTGAACTTTATAAGAAGCTGAGAATATTTTCTAATACTACTGCTACTGTTGTTAGTACTGTTACTAGCGTGAACTGGTATTTGTTGAGCTTTCATATTGTTTCAAGCACCGAGCTGAGCATTTTAAATATATGATACCAATGGATAATCAAGAAACTGTCAGTTCTCAGTTTGTGACAAACTACTCCACAACATGCCAATCTAAAAGAATCATCGCTTACAATTCATTTGGAGTTTAGAGAAGTTCTGAAAAGCCAGGCCAAACTTGGCCAATCTTAGGCCCCTAGACATGCGCTGGTTTGGTGCGTGGGTCATACTGGGTCTGGTCGCTGCAGGTGACTTCAGCCTGAATTGTCTCCACATCCTTTCACCTAACAAGCCTTGACTTGTTTACTTGCCAGCTCTAGGATTCTGACACAGACAGGAAACCCACAAAGCCTTTTGTAGTTTAGACTTAGTATTAGCGCAACCACTTCTGTTGCCTTTGATTTGTTTCCCATGGGCAGCCCAGATCCGAGGAATATGGCAAAAGGCTTCCCCTCCTGATGGGAGCTACTCAGAAAGTACCTTGTAATCCACATACCACAAGTAGAAGCTCCCATTACTATTTCCACATTAAAATTGAAGGCACAATGGTCTCAGGAAGTTGAGTGTCTGGCCTGGGCTGAGTATCTTACCCCCTAGCTGGTAAGTAAAGAACCAGAGTTGAACTTTGATTGGTAGGCAGTGGGACACCAAAAAGAACCCAAGTGTGGGTAAGATGCTATCAGCGGAAAAATAAAGAAGGGATATTACTAGGACTAAGTAATAACACCATGGAGAACACAAGTCTTCATTATTCCAGTAGAAGTTCAGCCTGTAATTTCTGCAAGTAAGCATAATACTGTAGGATCTTGGGGCTTTGCATTCTCTTCGGACCACTCTATGATTATGACGTTGGCTTTTGAAAGACACTTTAACCAAGAGTGTGCTTGCCCTGGACCTCTTTACTATCTATACTTGCCTGGAAACCATGTTCTATCTTGGGCACTTTCTCCAGGGTGCCTTGTGACTTTTAGATGAAGGGCATATCATCCCAAGGATTCACACAGATAATCTCCTCGGCTTCCTTGCATGGCGGCTGCTTTAGACACTGTTGGTTTGAGTGGCGTTAGCAACCCCAGTTGCCTCACCTGCCATTAGCAGGAAGTCTGGGCAGGGAATAAAAGAATCTTCTAGAAGCAGACCTGGTAACCAGCTAGAAACAGACTTGCATTGCAGAACTGCTTCTTTGTGAACTTCGGTGAGTAGAGAGAAAAAGGCACATAGTGGCTCGATCCTCTTCTAAATCAAGGGCAACCTTTAAATTGAGATTCTCAGCTCACAGCTTCAAAGGCACAAGCATGATTACTATTGACTAAAAACGCCCATTGCTCAGAAGCCAGTCTGGGGGAAGTTACAAGGAAAGGAACATGCTTTAAAGAAAGAAAAATGCAGGGTTGGATTCTGCACACTATTTTCTCTCTGTGCAGTACATTACACAAGGAATGTAACCTCTCTGGGCCTTGGTTGACTCTTCATAAAATGAAGATAATAATATCTGCTTTTCAAGGTGGTTGTTAGAATTGGGGGTGGGGAGAACAGAGCATTATTGCTGGCCGGAGGAAATCTGAAATCATGCAAATCTGCTCAAGAAAAAAATCAAGTGTACCCAAAGGACCTGAACTTTGCTGCTTCAATTCTCAATACTCAGTAATTAACTGCTACTGCTGTGTCCTGCTTGGGAGACCCACCGTGTCTATGGTTCTTAAATGTAGCTTTCCATTAGAATCATGTGGGGATCTTACACCTCACTGGGAAGATGCACCCCTCATCTAGTCAGGCCAGAACTTTTGGGGTGATGGGTAAAAAACCAGCACTCTTTTCAAAGCTCCCTGACAGGGTCCAGACTGGGACCAGGTGAAGAAGTTAGCTGTTCTGTAACATTTAAGGAGGCATTCCTTCTCAGGTAGTGGCCTTGCCTTTGCATGTACCTGAGAATAAACGCCTCCTTAAATGTTGCTCTTGGCTCTGACCCCCAGGGGAGCCCAATGGCCAGCCAGAGTTTGAGCAGCCATTCAAATGACCCCAAGTATCCATGGCCACAATAGTGACCTGACTCTTTCTTCCTGTCCTTCATCTTCCTTTCCTCCTCTGCATCAACCTAAGCTTCCTTGACAAGGGAAACTATGTCAGCGCCAAACTTCCAAATGATCACAAGTTTAGTAAATAAAGGTTTCTCTAAAGGACTCACCTGGTCTCTTACATGTGCAGTTTAACACTTTTTGGTGGTCAAAGCAATGTCTTTGCACTGAGCTCTGCACTGAGCTACACCCACATCCCCTTGTAACTTTTTATTTGGAGACGGAGTTTTGCTAAGTCACTAAGTTGTCCAGGTTGGGCTCGAACTTGTGATTCTCCTGCTCTAGCCTCCCAGGAGGCTGAGATTACAGTCATCTGTCACTACACCTGTGTCAATTTAGCACATTTTTTTTTCCTTGACCTTTCTCAGGGGAATCCTTTGCAAGGCAGCGACTTAGCAAGATTTTCTTTCAAAATATGCTGTGCTCTGTACAAGAAGGGTCTGCTTAATTAAGCGAAATGAAATAAAACAAAACACTAACTTATCAACCTCCTAGCCCCTGATTGTTACATTCATCTCTCATGTAACCAGGGCTCTCCCTGGGAAAACTGGTCTTGTTTATTCTTTGTTAGGACATTTAGGCGGCACTTTCAGAAATGAGCCAACAAACGAGTGGTCCTATGTCTCAAGTCTTCAGATTTCTCCCTTTGGACCTGCCTTCTATTGGAGAATCTCAAGGCTAGGAACCAACCATCAGAGCCACCCCTTGACCACAGTAGGGCCCAGATGATATTTCTTCCAATAAAGCTGAGCGCTCAGTGTTCCTTGAGCCCACATTATCTCTCTTGTCCTGCAAGGAGCTCCAGGAAGCCTCTAAGAAGAGGTGCGACACCAACTCAATGGGCCAAGCTGTGTAAAGGCCAGTGTTTCGAACCTAGGCCTGCTCTGCTACCCATGCAGGGGAAGCCAGGACATGGCCATGGCTTAGGAGTGGGGCCAGGGCCTCCTATACCAGCCAGGATGGCCAAGAGAAGAGATAGTAGACCTCTTCTTTCCTCCCTAGCTGGCTGTAATGGACCTGGGTAGGGTTTGGGCTAGAGGGAGGGAGGGTTGGAGGAAAACCCCGGAGTTCAATTTGATATTAGATATGCTACTAGCTGCTTCTGTTTGAGGACCTGCATCTGTGAAAGAGGAATGTGATACAGACCGGTATAGCAACCAAAATCTTTTTTTTATTAAAATACTTTGTGCTCCAGGATACCAGGGAGTTAAAGTTGATCTGTCTCTGAGAGTATGTTTGCCTAGAGAATACTATTAGATACTTTGTCTCCTTTAAAATAACACTAAGAGATGGGCTTTATGTCTCTGCGCCTGCCCTGCATTTCTGCTTGTGGAAATAGGCCCAGGAGATCCTTGGCTGCCTAGGAAGTTCTCAGTGCCCACAAACCCAGGTCCTTCAGATGCTCAGGGACTCCTGAAGTTTGCAAGTGGAGAAAACCACCCTGTTTGATTTTTCCACATGATTTGTAAATACAACATTATGTACCAGGAGGAAGACAGCATCTCCCAGGCCCTTTGCAGAGTTACAAATGCTATCACATCGCTCACTGCAGCATTCCTTGTGGATACAAGATTGTATCAAGATCATTTATTCCTAGAGAAAATAGGGCCACAACGGCCTCATTACGCTCCCTGCTAATCAGCTCTCTCTCTTTCACACTGCGTTCAACCCCATTAGCATTTGGAAGATAAAATATATACATTTGATTATTCCTTGGCACCTCATGATTTAAAAAGCAAGAAAGGGGAAAAAATTCACAGCAAAGCCTCTAAAGCAATTGCTTTTTACAGGGTGTGGGCACAGTTCTGTGTGCCTCTGGGCACGCAGAGGTGTCCCCTAACACTTATTACTGTGGTATCCTCGACAGGGTTTTATCGCCGTAATCACCTCCTTAAGTGGTACGAGATGTATTATTTTTCTTCTATGAATTTAGGACCTCACACGCCTGATTCTTCAATTGCAAATAATAAAATGCAAGTGAGATTAGTGCTTCTAATTCAAGAATGAGCTAGAAGAAATGTCATGTTTAAAACTTCATGAATGCTGGGATTTGGAGGGATGCATTTGTGAGCAGCGAGTGACTTCTGTTTTTGCCCAGATTTGAAGAACCGCCTAAGCCTAGCACTTCTCCACTTAAATATCTCTTGCTTGGTTTGCCACAAGGAGCCTTTGTATATTATTCTGAAGAGCCGTAGGCACAGGATTATGTGTTCTTACACATCTTATTTTAAGCATCAGCAGCAAAGTATACCAAAGGCAAATTTATGTTTAGAACTATCAATAAAACATAACTGAAAGTCTGCTAAATTAGTAATCGTGAAAAACCTACCCAGTTTTCTCTCTCTCTCTCCTGATTTTTCTTTTTTTGATATTACAAAACAACTTTTAAAGCACTTGCCTTTGGTGTGAGGGTGGTCTCCTAGGACAACGTATACTTAAGCATCTCAGAGGTTCCTCAAGGGCTTATTTTTGGACTGGGGTATCAAGAGAGAACTCAACTAAAATCTAATAATGGTTTTAAGTTAAATGCCTTCAAGTACTGCCGAGGGCCCTTACAATCAGCTGTCCATCATGAAAGACTGTGTTTATCAGCAAGAGGTGAAACAAACTGTCAGCACTTGTTATTGACTCTAATGAATAGATAGTTTTGCAGGGGCCTCTAAAAGCTTTGTTTCCATCGTACGGACATCGAGAAACTACACATGAAACCATCTAGCCAAGAGGGAGAACTCCCTCGCATCTCACCGTGCTCACTCTGGATTTTCTGAAAGGAGCAGAAGCCACCAGGCCAGAAGAAAGATGGCCGCATGGGCGGTATCAGTGTGGAGCTGAAGGTGAAGACAGCTCTGGCTTTATGAGGGCTCTGCACGTGGAGGGGGAGAGCGAGCGGCCTCCTGTGCCCCCAGAAGGCAGCTGCAGACAGGCATCTAGGTGTGGTTTCGTTTTGGTGCCTCGATCATTTGCAAGAGGTTGGCGGATGAGAAAATAGACAATTATCTCTCTCCTCTGTGAGAACATGAGTGCTGGAAGGCCTCTGAGATCAGTCGGCAGAGTGGTTTTCATTTGCTTTTTAGCCTCAGAACCCTTTCTTCCCACCAAATATTATGCAGAACTCTGATTATAAAAAAAGATAAAAGCAGAAAGCTCTGGCGAAGGTGGGGCTGAGGGGTTCAGAATCCCACCCACTGAGCCCCTGACCCTCCTCCTAGGAAAACTTCTGTGAATGCCTCAGGGCTCAGCAAAGTGTAATTTTAGAACCAAGGCATCCTAGCCTCACTTGTGTGCCGCTTATATAAGAAGAAATCATGATTCAGGGAGGGCAAGTGACTTATCCAAAGACACACAGCTTGCTAAGGGCATAGAGGATCCAGTAATGCCAGAACTGTAGCTTCGCATGCTAGAGTTACTAAGATTCTGCAGCAGACACTGGCTCGGCTAGCTGGGCCTTCCCTGTGAGATGACTCAGCAGGCTCAGGAGATGAGCACGTCCCTCTTCTGTCTTTCCCCTCTTGTTTCCTTCTCCCTGCAGGTCAACAAGAATGTTTATCATTAAGCAAATTTTAGAATGACAACCGTGGTGAGGATTTCTGTTTCCTAGTTTTACTTTTTAAATATCAAATGCTTCTCTTGGGTACTTCATCTTTTCTATCTTCTATAACTCTTCAGAGAAACTAAGCCTCTAGCTACCATTCTGACACCTATGGTATTCTAGGCTTCCTGCCTGCCCCAGCCATGTGGATTTTACATCAGTGACCCACTTTTCACTGAATCCCACCTCCTGATTTCAGTTTGTCAGCACTAAACACAAAGCAGGGCCGCAGCATATAAAATGCAGAGCTCTAATTCAGCTGCTTCTCCTGCCTAGAAGGGTCCTCTCCACCTGATGATGAGAAGTCCAGGGTGGACAGGCTAGATCTTCAGTCCCTGTTGTACACAACAAGCAGGGCCCACTGCAACTAGAGGGCAGGAGCCTGAGGTACAAAATTATATAGCTCTGGTGGTTGGAGATTTAGTTCAGCAGTTCTAGTGCCTACCTAATAAGCTCTAGGTCCCTGGTTTGATCCCCAGTAACCACATACAACAATACCTGGCACGGTGACTCATGCCCCCCAGCAACCAGTACCATATACCACAGTGCCAGGAGTGGTGGCGCATGCCTGTAACCCCAGCACTCGGGAGGCAGAGGCAGGAGGATTGCTGAGTTCGAGGTTTGCCTGGGCTACCTAGGGAGCTCAGGGCCAGCTTGAATTACAAAGTGAGACCCTGTCTCAAAAAAAAAAAAAAAAAAAAAAATCACATACCTCCGAACACTCATTCTTGGGCAGAACGTGCCCCTGGATTGCACCTGAATCCCTTGAGTCTGCAGGGAGGGAACTTGATCTTGAGCACTGGCATTATATCTAGATGCTTCTAAATTATTATCACAAGGGCGAAAGCCTTAGCCTATACTAATTACTAGAATGTATGGGAAGATAACAATATTGCAGTCTTAACTGTCACATTTCCTCATCTGGGCAAGGAGCAGGAGAGTAATACTAACTCCATGAAGCTATTTCAACTGACAAGGATGTGGCAGCAGACAGGAGCAGAAAGTCAGGGAAGACAGGCCAGTGAGCCCACACTCCGTGCAAATGGTACACAGTGCTTCTCATTGCTGGGGAGCCTGGGCAGGTGGTACTCAAGTAAGCAGGTACCAATGGTGCAAGCTATGCCATTGTCAGCCTGGCATATCTCTGTAATTTCTAATTCCTTTCACACTATAATCATCACAGAAAAAAATGTACTATTCTCTTACTCTCTTTGCATACATCCCACTAGCCAATTTTAGCCAAGCCTCTCATCCTTATAATTAACAACAAGAGGCATCTAGATATAATCTGTACCCTCTAAGACTCAGTCCCCTTCCTGTTGTCCCATGACTTTTACTGACACACAGACAGATACACAGACAAAAGTTCAAGCATTGTCACAAACATCTCCCAAATGCCTCTGGGAGAATAAGAGGGAAATAGCAATGTGGAGTAGTAAGGGTCATAGAAGAGAAGGGAGGAAATACCAAAGAGAGTGCAAGACAAAGGAAGATATGAAGAAGAGTTCCCAGGGAAGGTGGCTTTTTAAAGTTTATTTATTTAGCGGTACTGAGGATTGAATCCAGGGCCTTTACACGGAGGTATATTCCCAGACCTTTAACCTATTTTTTTAAAAGAAAAGGTCTCTGTTACGTGTTTGTGTCTAGAAACTCCCCAAAGCCTCATGTAGTCATGGGTAGGACTTTTTCAGAGGTAGCTGAATGTAAAGTGTATGATTAGTGCATAGGGCAATGCTAGGACTAAGGTTGCTAAGGGGGATTACTAAATCAGTCCACAGAGGGGTTTGGCACCGCCCTAATCCTAGTAGCTTGGATACAACACAAAGGGCAGAAAGAGACTTGTCTTGTCTCTTTGCTTGCTTTGCTGACCTCTGCCCATCGTGAACCGTTTCTCTTCTCTGATGCCCCTCTGTCTTGCTGCCCTGTTTTGGAGCCAGTTGGGTATGAACTGAAACGTCTACAAACTGTGAGCTAAATAAATCTTTCCTACCTTAGCTTGTGGGTATTGGGTATTTTGTCTCAGCAAAGACCCAAATAATTAAGACAAAATATGGTCCCAGAAATAGGGTTGTTAGTACAACTGTACCTGACTATGTGGTTCAGAGGACTTTGGAACTGGCTTGTGGGAAGGGGAAGAGTTAGGAAAGCTTTGGTGATGCTGGCTGAAAAAGTAAAGCTAAAACACTTTAAATTGTACTCTCTGAAAGAGTCTAGTCAGAGCTCAAAAGAACAAAATGTCAACACACATGATGCCAGTAAAGAACAGGTTAAGGAGGTTTCTCCTGGGAAGAAGGGATGCCTCAGGTATTGAACTGCAGAAAATCTGTGTTATGACTTGGCAGAAAGTTTGTCTGTATTTGCTCATGTCCAGAGACTTTGCCTGAGACAGAGTTTAAAGTCAGCCAACAAATTATTCTTGCAGGAGAAATTTCAAGATAATCTAAAGTTGCGGCAGTGGCATGGCAACTGTTAGAGATTTTAAACCAGATTTACATTGAGAAGCAAGAACTATGAGCCCAGCATAATAATTTAAAATATTTTGAGTTTGACCAGAAATTTGGGAACTTCTGAACTGCCATCCAAAGATGGGAGACAAGAAAAACATGTCACTGAAAAGATTAGAAAGAAAAAAATCAAATGTTTTGGAAGACAACAGAAAAGATGGGCTGAAGACATTGCAATAACTAGCTGGACTCTGGGATGTGCAGCCTCAGAGTTGCAAAGACAAAAGGCTTTGCCTTGAGAAGAGAATTCCAAAACATTGTGTTCCAAAATAGCAGTGGCCTAGGGAAGCCATTCCTTTGGATTTGGTTCACATGGACTTGACCTCTATAGGCAAGAGAAAAAGAAACCTGGCCACTACTCTCGCTGGTGGCAGACTTTGGCATCATCCACATGTTGCTGTTTTTCAGTGCATACAGAATGCAAGAATTATGGGCTCGGGAAGGCTTCTACCCAGATTTCTGTGTGCCCCTGAGAGGGCAGTGTGTGAAGCTGTGACTGTGAAGCCAAAGATACAGTGAAGACCGTAGAATTTGGAGAAAAAGGATTGTTTGAGGATCATAGATCATCTGAGTAAAATTGCAAGGAAGGAGCTGAGTTGGCCAAGAGAGAAGCTGTGGGATCTACCACCACAAGAAGTGCTATAGGGACAGAGGCTCTTGAGCCCATTGGAGTACACATCTTGCCACAGATTACCTCATATCCTAGACAGGAGACAGCAGGACTTAATATTTCCCCTGCTGGATTTTGGACTTGCTTTGATTCCATACCTTTCTATCCCCCTATTTGTACCATTTGGAGTGGTCATGTCTCTCTTGTGTCACTGAATGTTGGAAATGTTTCATCTCCTTTTCATTGGTATGGGGGCTTGTGACTACAAGTTTGCCTTATGTCTCAGAGGAGGCTTTGAACTGGGACTTTTCAGCACCGTGGAAATGCTTAAAGCTTTGTCAACTCTTGGAAGACTAAATGCATTTTGTATAGAGAGATGTGTATGGGTCTTTGGGGAGGAAGGGTCAAAAGTTACAGCTTGTATCCAGATGTCCCCCCCCAGAATCTCATGAGGAGTTTTTCACAGGTGGCTAAATCTAGAGTGTGTGATTGATTTATGGTGTAATTCTAGGATTAAGAGTTAACCTGATTGGTTTGGCACCGCCATAATCTTGGTAGCCTAAATATAATACAAGGGACAGAAAGAGACTCATTTTGTCCTTCACTTGCTTCGCTACCTTCTGCCCATCATGAACTGTTTCTTCTCTCTGATGCCTGTTTGCCATGCCACACTGCCCTGAAGCCAGTCACTGAAACCTCTACCAACTGTGAGCTAAGTAAAAACTTTCTTCCCTTAACTTGTAAGTGTTGGGTATTTTGTCTTTGCAGCAAGCAAAGTAACCAAGACAGTCTCACTGAGTTGCTACGTTGGCCAGGGTGTGCTCAAACTTGTGATCCTCCTGCCTCAGCCTTCCAGAGTGCTGAGACTACAGGCATGTGGCATCATGCCTGGCTTGGGAAGATGGTTTTTGCTCTGGGTCTTGAGAAAAAGAATATCAGTGGTAGAGGTATGGGGTCAAGACCTGTGGGATATATGGACGCCAGCACTATTGTCTTGGGGAAGTGTCTCCAAAGGCATAGCTTGGAGTTAGGATGCATCACTCTTTGAATGTTTCTTATTTGCAATGTTGTTTTCAGGTGCTTTGCAGATACTCAATTCTGAATTATCTCCAGTTCACGTAAGAGTGCAGATGTTTAAGAGGTACAACAGGGTCTCACACTCATGACTATGACTTCATGGCTCCAGATGTCAAGCCCTATGGAAGGAAGGAGTTACTTGAGGAAGCCGACATACAAGGCGAAGAAAATTATTTGTGTAAAACCACAGGATACAATTAGTAAATGACAGAGCTGAGATTAGATCCATGAATTTGACCCTATGAACCAGCTGTTTTTTTTTTTTAACCAAGCTTCTTCAGTGTAAAACTTTGCACATGGTCTGTGAGCTCTAAAAGGATTGGGACAATAGCTGTATTATTCACACTTTATTCCCAGGCACCAACCACAGTACTCAGGCTTCTGAAAAATATCAACTGAATGAATGAATGAATGAATGAGTGAATGAATGACTGAGTAGCTAGATGAACCCTAAGAGTCCATCCAGTCCTAGAGTCCTCTGAAATCTGCCTGTGCTCTTTACCTAATGAGGGTTCCCTGATGTATTTCTTGGGTGAAGGGCGAGACCCCTTTTTCTCCTCTGAACTGATGCCAGCTCCCCTGGCTGTCCCCTACTAATGAGCGGACACAGCCCAAGGGGACTCTGTCTCTAGGCTAATTATTTTCTGGCTGCTCTGGCCACACAATTCAAAATATTCAGACCATTGCTGGTGTTTTACATCTTGCCACTGATGCCCTTGTCAACTTCCAAGGGCATGAAGCCGCAGCCCAGTGGGCTGGCTCTTTCAAGGTCAGCCTGATGGCAAACACAAACTTAATTGAGCTGGAATAATATATTTTTTCCTTTGCTTGATGTGCAGGTGACAATACTTAAAATATCGACATGCCTTAATACTTTTAAATTCAGTTGTTTGCTGATCAGCAGCAGCTACTTAAATTGACCAATCTATCTTGCCCAGCTGGAGATCAAGGGATCAGCACTTAATTTCATTCCCTGAATAAAGAATTTTTTTATATCCACATGGAAATATCAGAACATGAAAGGTTAAATCAATATGGAGTTTTACATTGCTTAAAGGGCATTTGCATCCAAGCAGCCCTGAATGCAATTCACTTGTTTAATGAATTTTTTATGCTTATTTAATGAATTTCACAAAGGTTTGGTGTTTTTCATAAAATGGATAAGGACTTCCAGTTTTATGAAATAATAAAAATGGAACTGAAGTTATGAAATGAGCAATCTCATTAGTTAGGCATGATATATTCATATGAAAATGTACATGTCTCTGTATTATTGCCTGGCCACCATTATGCGAACAGTGACTTGTTATAATAGCATGGCAAATATTCCTCTAGTTAAGATATCAAGAAGTGACAGAAGGAAATTGCATTTTCTCTCCATTTCTAATAATGACATAATTAATGCTCATTTAAAATAATTACCTGGGCATTGTTACCCAAGAGTGCCAGGCCTAACTCAATGGGAAATGTGTCCTAAGACATCTTTGAACTTCAGTAACTCAAAGGATGTCCCTTGCTTTTTAATTACTTATTTGTTGATATAACAATAATTCCCTGCTTTTCTATTTTGATGTCTTGGTGCACAAACAAAATATATAAGACTATTTCTATGAATACAGAAAAAAGTATTGTTCAAGATTGAGAGAGAGAAAAAGAGAGGGAGGGAGGGAGGGAGGGAAGGAGGGAGGGAGGGAAGGAGGGAGGGAGGGAGGGAGTGAGGGAGGGAGGGAAAGAGAGGTGTTAATTTTCCTGTGTGGACTATGTTTGGAAGTTGTACATTTCTTGAGGCTCTTGTTGGGCACCCAGAAGCTGGTGACCTGACTCAGGTACATAACTGATGTTCAGAGGTCAGAACGTCCACTGGTTAACAATACAGGCTTGAAACTCTTTGGCCATTGGCAAGTTAACTTCTCTGACGCATGCTGTAAAGTAAGGGTCATTCGTGATAGTCGCTGCCTCCTGGGTTAAAGGCAAGGTTAACTAACCCTAGGGCAGCAACGTGCTGAACATAGTGGCATCGGGCTAGTCCCCAGCATGTCAGCTGTTGGCATAGGCGCTGGCAATCCAAAGTGGAAGTGCTGGGGGTGTGCCCGGATGGAAATCCGTGCAAGGAGGCTGGGCAGGGCTCCACGGAACTGCTCCATCTCACGCTCTTTTCCTTTCTAAGAGGCCAGGTAGCTGGAGTGCACCTCTAGCCTTCAAAGCTGAGATCAGTTATCCACTGGTGTGTGTGTGTGTGTGTTGTGTGTGTGTGCTGTGAGGAGGTGGACCCCAGTCGGAAAGGTGTGAACAGGAAGGGTGTGTCTCTCTCTCCACCTCTCTCTCAGTTTTCTGGCTGCCTTGGGTGGGGCACCTTCCCCTTCCACCATCTTGTTTCTTCCTTGAAGCCAGCCCATCATGGCTGAAATTGTGAGCAGAAATAAACCCTTCCTCCTCTGGGCCGCAGGTGCTGGGTATTTTTGTTCCAGTGACAGGAGGGAAGAGTCCCCATGCTCAAGGGGTTTGGAATGTTGCTAGGGAAACTGGAGCCAGCCAGGATACAATTTTATTACCGATAATACTCCTATGCCTATGTAAAAAGCTTCCAAGAATAGCACAAATAATCACACCTGCTGATCCACACCTTTTGATGGGCGGTTAAAATAATGTCACTGGGTATAGAGAGATACTTAGCAGTGTGATTGGGAAGTTTGTCCCTGCAGTTGGAGCTATTCACCACCAGCTCTGCACAGTTTGAGCTGTGTGGCTTTCTACAAATCACTTGCCCTCTCTGAGCACTCGTTTACTCATCTTTCAAATGGACGGTGACCCACTAGCATTGCAGGTGCGTGATACACAAACTCCTTTTTCTCCAACATAAAAATTAACTCCGTGTCCAATGTGCCCATATTTCAGGTAGCAACAAAAGGTGGAGAGAGAAATAATGGAAGTTGCTACCCCCTAGTGGTAGAGGTAGGTAATGCAAAAATTTCGGGTGAAGATCAAAGAGAGCTTTTCCATTTGGGGACTGGTGGGGTTGATACATTTTTATTTTTTCACTTTACATTATGTTTTCTTTATCCGTACTGGGCATGGAAACCAGACCCTCACACATGGTCAACACACAGGCTGCCACGAAGCTACTCACCCCTCCCTGCTTCATAGCTTTAAAAATAATTAAAAAGAACAATAGTAGTGATTACATTTCATTTGTCTCCTCTCCTCATTTAGTGATATAATTACATGCATATCAGAATATATATCTGTTTGTGCAGAGCTGACCCCCATAGCTGTGGATGTTGCTTCCACAGATTGAACTGTGATAAAAATATTCCAGAAAAAAAAATCTGTCTTCACTGAAAGTGTAGAGATGTGTTTTTAGTGTCATTATTTCCCAAAGAATGCCGTATAACAACCACTTACATGGTGGCTGTATTGTATTGGGTATTAGAAGTCGTCTAGAGATGACTTTCAGTAAAAGGGTGATGTGTGTAAATTACATGTAAATATCACAGCATTTTATTATTTTTCTTTTATTTATTAGAACACACTTGCCATACATGAAGTTTACCTTCCTCTTAGGATGTGTGTGTGTGTGTGTGTGTGT
>PVIC010013572.1:0-37893 GCA_004025085.1 Thryonomys swinderianus
TGCGGCCTCGGCACTGGGCGGCAGCGGGCCCGTAACGGGCTGGGAGGCCTTGGTGAGTGAGTGAGCTCCATCTGCCTAATTTCATTAGCTCTCCAGTTATAAAGTTCAGTAGTCCTAAAATACTCTAGAACTTCTTTCTAAAGTAAATATATTTCCTTCTCATGCGGGTATCTTCATCTCAATTGCTTCGGGTGAATTACTGAAGGAGATTTTAAGACGTGAGCGTGGTTTTCCTGCACTGCATTCCCAGGGCCCCTTCCGGCTGGTCCCCCCAGCCTCGGTCCTAAAGGCGGCCGCTGTTTGTTCCGTAGTAACAAGTCCGTCTCTCCCTGTGGACAGCGGGCGCCTGCTCAGCGCAGCCTGACAGCGCCCTTTGAGCGGGAGGAGGGAGCAGCGATTTGAAAGTCTTTGCTTGGAGCCCAAAGACGTTAAGAGGCGGGACTGAAATATGAGTCTGGGTGTAAATGACAAACCTGAGGGGCATTTATTTCCTATTTCCTACTTTTTGAAATTAGTGTGGTTTTTTTTTTTTTCTTTGAGACAGGGTCTCGCTTTGGAAGTTGGTGTGTTTTTAATGTTCAAATTTTGTATTGATGAAGTGAAGGGAGAGTAATACCTCCTTCTGGTTTTCACTTTCCTCTTTGTGTTTGAAATAAGATGCAGGTAAAAACATCAGATATGTAATTGGCAGATGGGAATGTAGAGTGCTGTCTGGACTCCCTCAGATGGGGGCCCTTCTGGCACTGCACCTCCATCTCCAGACCCGGGGCTGGCCCAGCAGGAGGTGTTTGCTTCTGCAGAGAGAAGTGGAGTCCCCTCCTCAGCATGGAGGATTCAGTACAGTGGCCACGGAAATGCAAGCCACAGTAAGGTGAGCACTAGGTGGCGAATTCTCACTTTCTGGAGTGAAGGAGCAGAACCGAACACACAGGCCAGTCATGATCGGGTTCAGGGAGACTGCGGGCTGGAGAGGGGCAGCTGCAGAACGAGACCTGCCCTGCGGTCTGCCAGGCTCAGCCCCAGGGTGGGCCGTCCCCTTCCCGAGGTATACAGTGGCCAGTGTTTTCTGGTTACTTTCTGAGATACAGAACCTCACTGGAGAAAAATAAGACAAATCTATAATTTACAGTGGATAGTTGGGTGACATCTGCACTTTGATCCATTTTAACTTCTCAGATGTTGGGGAAGGGGTTAAATGATGGACCAGATTACCTAACAAAGGGCTTCCAAGCAACTCCGAGAAGTTATGATGTAGAAATTCTTTAGGTAAGAGTAGTTAATTCCAGAACCCTCCATTCCCATGTGGAAGTCTTAAATCCTTTAAGTCCCTGAGAGTGTGTGGTTGTCTATTCTTGTATGTGCTCAGTGACTGCTATCTTAGCCATAGTGGTCTGTCTGAATTCCTTTCTGTCATTTCTGGATTTTCTTTTTAAAGTACCAAGGACGATTCTAATTTTTTTTAAAAGAGGGGGTAGATGATTCAACAATATATCCTTTAATGTTGATATTGTGGTTCTGAACTATTTCACAAGCTATGGTAAAATCCTGTCAATTTTATGTTAGGCCTCATGGGAAGATCTTGGTCTCTTTGGCCTAGTGGAGCCTCTGTGTTTCCTCATCTGGTGTATTATCCACTATTTTCTTATGGATTCTTTGTTGCAGTGTTTATCCCTTCTTCATTCCATGTTATTGCTTCTCAGTCTTGACTTTGGGAAAACCTACGATGAAAGTCAGTGTCCAGAGAAAATTATAACAGCCATTTATCTATCTATCTATCTATCTATCTATCTATCTATCTATCTATCTATCTATCATCTATCTACTGTCTATGTACTTAAATAAACCTAAAGTCATGGATGTACTTTTTTATTTGAACAGAAGCTAGAATGCATATCTGTGGACACATGTGCTTACCATCTAAAAAAACGACCCCTGTAGCGTGGTCCACTGTTCCTCTGGGTTAGGCCCCAGGATTCTTCGTGCTTTGTGAGCACTCAATAAATGTAACCAATGAACTACTACTTGGCTATAAAGAATGACAAATTGGAGACATTTGTAGGAAAGTGGATACACCTGGAAAATGTAATATCCAGTGAAATAAATCAGACACACAAATACTGTAAGTTATCTCCCATGTGACTGAGGCAATAGGAAAACAAAGAAAATGATCAGGGGTGGACAGAAGGAGCCAAGGGGACGCTCTCCAGCAGGACGTAGTCCAAGGAGACACAGGGAGGAGTGGGGGGGGGAGGGAAACGGGAGTGAAGAAGCCCCCTGTCCGCCAAGCCCACGACCCCAGTGTTTTCCATGACGTGAGCCAAGACGTATGACATAAACAAATATGAAAACTGGGGTGGGGGAGGGGCAGGGAAGGGGGAAATAAAAGTAAATGTAATATGTGCACGTGACTGCTCCCGAGATGACTGTGAACTGCGTGAGTTTCAAACATGTACTAATGACACTGAAAATAAGTAACCACTGTTATGCATAAAAATGATAGATTCTTGGTATAGTCCATAGATCTTCTCCAGCCCCTTTTTAAGGTTTTGAGAAAAGATCTCACTAAGTCCTGTGTTGTCTGGCTGTAAAGGCTCAAGCAAACAAATGACTTCAGGTTAGTGTTTTTACTGTTGTCCTGGCGTTTATTGTTCCATTTGCTGTTGCACCCCGCATAGCCCTTGAGAGTCAGGTGCAAGGGGCGGGGCTTGTGCCTGCGTGGCTCACCCCCTCCGCGGGACTGCAGCGCGCCGGGGACAGCACCGCCCGGCTCCAGCTGGTGCCCCAGGGGTCTGCAGCCCTGGCGAGACCTGGGCGGGACGAGGAGCCACGGAGGCCCCGAGCCGGGGCGGGGGTGGCTTCCTCAGGTGCGCTGGGCTCCGGGACAGCAGCAGGCGTCTTGCAGCGTCTTCAGAGGCCCAGCGCTGGCATGCAGACTGCTTTTCAGTTTATGTGAAGTTCTGGAGTGGGTCAGAGCCGTCGCAAAGACTGTTTATTAACATCCTGCCCCTTGGCTGCCGCTGTAGTGCAGAGACTGTCAGGAAGGTCTCGGACGGAAAGCCGCGCTCCGTTGCCCGGCGCCTGGCAAAAGGTGTGCTCACTGCACACGAAGCGGAGGCTGCCGCGTCGAGTTAACCTCCAAAGACCTAAAGCCCCGCTCGGTGAGACTGTAGCTGTGTGTACAGAAACAAGCTCAGTGTTAAAACACCTGCTCTTTCAACCTTCTGATTTGCTTATATTAATATGGGCATTATATTGCAGGAAGCAGACCCTATTTACAAAGCATCTCATGTATACATTTTTTTTTCAAAGACACTGCTTTCTACTCTGTTTCCCCTCCAAACAAAAAACAAACATGTTTGGTTCTGTCATTTTTCATGAATTATTCTAAGACTTTGTTTGTTTAAACAGTGACAAACCTTTGCCCTTTATTTTCTATTTTTAATTCCTACAAAATTGGTAGCCAAATTAATCAAAGATCTTTCTGTACAAAACACGATACACTCCTCTCGGCTCTGAGAAGCCCCTGGAGACCCACTCAGAAGGGCCCTGGGAGACAGCAGGGCGCATCTGCTGAGCCGGGCTGGCCTCTGCTCACCCTCTCCGTGGCGTGCCACCCGCTGCTGGGCCCAGGGTGCGGCGTCGCAAGAGAGGCCCCGTGCAGGGCGCTCGGACGAGTCCTGCAGCAGGAGTCCTGGGGTCGTGTGATCTGTGGAGCGGACCGCATCCCGTCACATGTGGGATTCGGGTCCACTTCTGCCTTTTCTCACAGTGTCAGACTGGTATAATTTCCTTTGCAATTAAGCTCATTTAAAATATGCTTGCAGAGAAAGACAGCATGTCTTCAGCCGTCAGCAGTTGGTGTCACTTTGATGACAGTGCCCAGAACCCATTGTTAACACAGTTTTAATTTGTTAAAAGCAGCTTTCCTAGCAGCATGCATGTATGGAGCTGAAGGCTGCTATTTGGTTCATTTTCTATAACTGGAAATAATACATTGGTAATGGCATGTGAGTGGATTTAAAAACTTTATGCATATTTTGATGATTTAAGAGGAGCTTTTAATTCACTAATATCTGTTTTTGTGACACGAATATCCTTAGAATTAAAATTTTGAAAGTTTGTTCCAGTAAAAGCAATTGCCATGTTTATTTCAGAAATCGTCTATCATAGTCAAAGCGCTAAACACTGGAACTGATTCTCATCACATAATACAGCTGAGAAAACAATTTAATGTCAACCTAGTGACCGTCTAATTCCTTATATCATCATTATTGTTTTAAGAAATCATGTTGGGAGCAAAACATTTCAAAGCTAAAATGGATGAGAGATACTGCCCTGTTTGGTCGGGTCATCACAGAGTGACCAGGCAGGTCACGAGGTAAGCAGCCGTGGCCAGTGGAAGAGCGTGGCAGGGTCCTGGGGCACAGGCCGCGGGCAGGAGGGAGTCTGGGGGCCTCGCCAGTCAGCAGGAGCGCGGCGCAGGGCGGGCAGGACACTGGGCAGGGCTGGGCCCCAGGGCTCTTCTCTTTGGGCCCCAAACCCAGGCCCGAGTCTCAGGAGGCCGTGTGCTCAAGACCCGGTGCTCAGGCGGAGCAGGGGAGCCTCTGCTGCCGGCCGCCTCTCCGTTCACAGTCGGGGCGGTGGAGCTGGGTGCCGGGACGAGCCCGAGCCCCATGCGGACGCGGCGGCAGGGGCGTGGCCAGCTCACCGCTCCGAGCGCGCGGAGCAGCCGGGCAGCGAGGGGAGGCACGCTGCCGAGGGCATCCCCGACGCATGGCTCCTTCTTGCCCTTTTCCCGCTCTTTCTTCCTCCCTCCCTCCCCACCCCCTCTTCCCTTCCTCCTCCTGCTGCTTCTGGTTTTGGTAGTATCAGGGATGAAGCCAAGGCCGTCACACTAAGCCACATCCTCAGCTCTTTTAATTGTTTTTCTTTATTTTAGAAACAGTCTTGCTAAGCTGCCCAGGAAGGATTTGAACTTACAGTCTTCCTGCCTCCGAATGCTGGATTCCTGGAGTGTGCCAAGGTATGGACTTAGCGTAGATTCTTGTTATGTTAGAATCTTAGCTTTATTAATCACCAACTAGTAAAATTGGGCAAGTTACACACACTTTCCGGGCCTCACTTTTCTTACTTGGGAAAAAGTAATCACTACAGGATATCAGTGTTTGTTAACCCAAAGCGCACTGAATTTCTAGCCTTTCAGTTGGTGTCTAAGTTACTTTTCTCATTGCTGAGACAAAACAGAGTCTGTAGAGGCTTCAGTCCATAATCGGCCGGCTCCACGGCAGGGTGGGAGACAGCAGCGCGGCATCACAGGCAGGAAACAGTTCCCGGCACCCGTCCTGCAGCCAGAGAAACAAGGGATCCCTCACGTTCCCCTCTACCTTCCCCAGGCTGCAGGGACTAGGGTGGAGCTAAACCAGCCCGTGGGCTGCGGTAGTGACACCCCCTTGAGCCTGGGGTCACACCAGATGCAGCACCTCCGGAAAGCCTGGGAATGCAAAGCACACCACCACTGTCTTGCCACCACTGTCTAGACCTAAGAAATTCCTAGTCAATCATTTAAGAAAGAATAGAGGCTTTTCTTCGGTAATCAGTTGAAAAATTATATTTTCTAAAACCAAAGTCTGATTTTGAATTAGGAGTAGACAGAGGCAAGTTATAAGCCATATTAGTAAATGGTGATTTATTTATCATTTTCTGAATCAAGAGATCACCCTTACGGGTGATAAGATGACGAGGATTTTTTGATAGAATCACAGTAGGCCCTAGGTGTTCTCAAAAAGTCTCTGTTCTTTAGGTTCCTGCCTCACAATTTTATAGAGAGATTACAGTATTACACAGAGGTGGAAAATTCCTTGGTTTTACTGTGAGGAGAAGATCTCTGATTCCAAGCAGGGCATTCTCGGTAGCAGCTGTGTCCTGTGGGCGCTCCAGCCATTCATTAGACATTTCTAAGCATCTGTTTCCTTAATGATTTCCTGTAAAATGCAAAGGAAGTACAGATGCTTATTCCCTGTCTAAACCACTTGAGTTTAGGTTGCCAAAGATCCTTGTGCAATAATTATGCACATGTAATTTACACAAATCCATACAACTGAAGCAGAAGCAGTTTCTGGGGTGTCTCATCTGCACTGTACAACACATCTATTAAATGATTTGTGTTACAAAGGCTTATTGCTTAAAAATTCCTGAGGACAGGTAAATGCGGCAGGCCAGTGGGAATGACTCAGAACCTCTTACCTCTTTCCAGCTCTTCTTAGAGATTTGATGACTACTTTTAAAAGGGCAAAATCAACAGTACCTCTGACTATTGACTTTCTTCTTAATTTTTACTTCACCTAAGTGGTTCTTTTTTTAATTTTTTTGAGACAGAGTCTCGCTTTGTAGTTCAGGCTGGTCCTGAGCTCACTATGTAGCCCAGGCAAGCCTCGACCTCAGCAATCCTCCTGTCTCTGCCTCCCGAGTGCTGGGATGACAGGCGTGAGCCACCACGCCCAGCTCACCCAAGTGGTTCTTAATTACCCAGACACCGAAGTGCTGTTGTACAGGATTGTGTGCGTGGTATTGGGACTTGGACTGGTGTGGTTACTTTGGACAGGCTCGAGCTTCCTTCTGCGGGTCCCCTCACCAATTCACTCATAAGGAAAGAGAGGGTCAAGGCCAGGGAGGGACTGTGCTTGGGCGTACAGCCAGCTCGTGCCACCTGCCACAGTCCCCTGGTTGAACTTTTTTTTTCGAGACAGGGTCTCGCTGTGTAGCCCAGGCAAGTCTCAAACTCAGCGATTCTCCTGTCTCTGCCTCCCGAGTGCTGGGATGACAGGTGTGAGCCACCACGCCCGGCTCCTGGTTGAACTTTTGATCAAATGTCACTTTATTCAGACACTTTGCTCCCTCTAGAGAGGGGCTCTCAAAACTGTCATCAGAAAAGCTGAAATTTCCCAAACTGTATAGGAAACAAGACAGGTGGTACAGGAGACCATTTGCAAAACAACACTGCTTCCTTGAAGAAAGACTTCTGCAAAATCCGAGATTCAGCTTTAAGGTGCCAGGTGAAAAAGTACATAACGATTTTTAATCACAGATATTTTCAAACTTAAAAATGGCATAAAAGTCACTGAACTGTTTTGTTAGCCATCTGAACTAGATGAATAACATCTTTACTAGTAAGAGCCACTTGTTTTGTAAAAATACTTAATGAATCTAGGAAAAAGCACAGAAACTATATTTTTTCCAAAAATGTCTCCAGGGTGGATATGAGCAGGACTGGCATATTTTTAAGCATGGAAAATAAGATGAAATAGGGAATCATCCTTATAAAAGTAATCATTTGAAAAGTACCAAATGAGTCAAGTGGAAAAGTTAATTCTGGCGATGGGATCGTGGGGCAGCCTATTGTCATGCTCCCTCGGCAGCCCTGCAGAAATTAATGAAACAAAAGGCTCATTGTGTCAGCGGGGAGTTCACTTGAGACATTACCTTGTGTCATGGATCCCGCTGGAGAACAGGGCGACGGAGGTCACAGAGCCAGAAGCAGTAAGATGGAACCGAAGGGGCCGCTCGGGGCCGGAGACGGACGTCTGCACTTCTGCATCTGTGTGCAGGGCTGGAGCGCACGGCCCCTACCTGGGTCGACATGCGGGTTACACAGCCAGGGAGCGAACTTCTCGCTTGTGTAAGGCTTTTCTGCCTTCTCAGAGCCCTCTGAATATTGGGAAAACTACCTTAAATGAATAAATGAATCTATCACTATTAGTTTGTGTGTCATCACCACTATAAATATTATTGCTATAAAAGGTAATTCTTGTTCAAGCTTGTCATTAAATATTTGAAGTGCTTGAGCATAGGGCAAAGGGCAGAGATGTAAGTTTAAGAAAATTATTTGAAACAGTTTGCTCTTTTCCTAAGAAAAAGCAGGAAATGAGTTCAGATAAGAAACAACAACAACAATACACACACACACACACACACACACACACACACACACGAGCAACCTGTGGTGTTTCATTGAGAATGCTGTGTGACCAATGCCTAGCTAGCTGTTTGCCAAATCAGTTTTTAAAAATACCAACAATACAACCAGACATTTTTTCTTTTTGGTGCTACCAGGAATCGAACTCGGGCCTTTCTGCTTCCATGGTAGGTGTGGTACCACTTGAGCTAAAAAACCAGACATATTTTTTAACATTCCCACCAGCTGAGCTGAGTCGCAGCTCACGGAGGGCGGGGAGAGATGATATGCACCACTTCCAAGCCAGGGCATTACAATCTTATGTTTTATTATCCTGCAGGTATTTGTTGAGCCCAGACCATGTTCCAGGCCGTAGAGAATGAGGTGAGCAATGGTATTAACAGAGGGAAGCCAACAAGTGGGATTAAAGAGCGCACCCTCCATCCCTTCGCCTCTGGAGCTGGAGAAGTGCGGGGTAGATTAAAGACGTTACTGACGCCTGACTGAACTGCTTGGGTTTAATGTGCGTGGCCTGATGACTTCAGGCACTTGCAGAGACTCGCGACACCAACACCTCCCAGAGTCTCCTGGTGAGTCTCTCATGGCAACCACTCTGAGAAACCATGCCACGCTAAGTGCAGGAACCACGTCGTAGAGGTCTCTAGAACTTGCTCGTTTGACACGACCGAATCTTTGCAGCTGCTCCTGACCCGTCGGCCTCTGGAGACCACCGCCAGTCGCGGTCTGCTTCTTTGGGGTTGGCTTGTGTAGATCCTTCAGGAACCTCGACTCGTGCGTTGTCTCTCTGCCCGCGCTAGCTTACATGGGCAACGGACTGGAATAGATACTTCTCTAAAGAGACTTAAATCTCTGCTAAGTTGAAAGAGCTACAAAGAAAGGCTGGGAACAAGGGAGGCTGGTGATCTCAACCAAAGTTTTAGAAACGGGTCCTGGACTTTTTCTCTTTCCTGTGCTGGGTGGCATCGAAGTGGAAGGGTTGAAAGCACAGCAGCAAGGAGGAAGGCAGCCCCAGCAAAGAAGGACGAGGCCGGGCCGAGGCTTCTGGGAAGTGGGGGAGATGCGGATGCTAGAGAACAAGATTTTCTGGAGTTGATGGGTAAGACCACAGCGTACTGTTACATCTGGCAGTTATCTGACTGAGTCCTGTGTCTGATCAACAACATTATTGGCAACTTTGTGTGTCCTCTTGAGGATCTGGGGGGCAGGAAATCGCTCTTCTCATGGGTCAGAGGAGCAGCAGAATACACATAGATGCGTCTACATTTGCATTGGCCACTGACTGAATCCAACAGCCTCATTCTCTGCCTAATGAATCCCTGGTACGCACCACCTGGGCAGGGTCAGGGAATTTTTTAGCTTGGCCGTGAATGGTCCCTGAGGCATTTTACGCTCCAGGCAACTCTTAGTGTGCAAAGAAAGAACTTTCACTCAAGATTAGATGTTTCAGAACATATGTATATTCTTTCGCTTTTTCCTAGGTGATATGTGTTTGTCCGGTATTGCTTTGACCAAGCACTATCTCTCTCTCACTCCCTCACCATTGTGCTTGTCTTGGCCAAAACTACAGAGGAATGCCTTTCTTCTCAGGATGGGTCCCCTAAATACTGGTCCGCAGAGCACACAGTGCTCAGAGCATTGGGGGTCTAGGTTCATCAGCGGCCTGGAGTACGTGCACCGTTCTGATCACTGTGCCCTTGGAGTTTGAGGTTTTTCACTTCTCAGTGAAATTTCAATCCGATGGGCTTCGCGTCGTCTCCCACTGTGTGCATCCTGTGGGGCTTCCTGCGGTCCTTCGTAACCTTGCCTTCGGAATTAGCGTAAACTATGGTCCTGTTACTTCTCTTTGGAGATTGTTTCGCCCGCGAGGATCCTAGAACTGTGTCGGAGAACATAACGGTAAAGATTAGTAGATGCAAAGTGGTGAAAGGGGCTAGTCGTGACTGACATGTGTAGCCCCTTAAGCAGTCACAAGGCAGGCAGGAAGAGCACCTCGTGGAGTATCCTGCCCTCATCTCCAAGTCTTGTGCAATCGATGCTTTTATTTCTTTAACCAAACTATGATTCAGGAAACATTTATAATGTGCTCACTGTGTGCTAGGTTCCTGCCAAGTACGTTCACATTATTCACTCATAATTAAAATTTATTATTGGAACCAAGATCACACATTAGGAAGAGCAGAAAAGTATATCCAAGTCTTCTCAACCCACTTCGTCCCAGTGCCTCTCACCTCAGTGACATTTACTGCATACGGATACGGAGTGAAGGCTGGAGAGGCGAAAGAACAGGAGAGTGAAAATTGTAAATAAAATACAGCTTTGAAACAGAATTCAGGTTGTGAATGAAGTCTTGTTGAGAGGAAGCTTCCAGGTTGGTTTTGGGTTGTTCATTCGTTGTGAGAAAACATGTGGATTGTGTTTCCTCCTGATGGTGTTGAGTGATGTCTTTGGTGGGAAAACGTTCCCACACTCCAGTTAAGCGTTTCTCTGTCTGCGAGCAGCGGGCTCAGGAACTCTTTACTTTGTGTGCAGCTGATACAGAGTGAGGCTCTCTTAAAGCATTCCCTATGTTGTGAAGTTTTACTCCAAGATCTCGAGTTCCTTCACCCTCGCTCTTAAGGGGCTCGTGCTGTTGGGGCCCCACAGCCCCGAGGGGCCCTTCCTTCGGTGCAGCCTCTGGAGGGAGGTCAACGGAGAAGCCAGGGCCCAGCGAGGGAGTTCCAGGCCTGGTGTGGTGCTCGTCACATCAGGAGGGTGCGTGGCAGGGCGGGGAGCACTGGCGAGAGGCCTTGAAGGACACCGCGGCGGGGCGAGGCTCGCAGACGCCGACACGGGTCTCTGGGTTTGCTTGAGAGCCAGCAAGTGCCGGGCTGTGTTTGGGACTCTGAGCCGCGTTCCTCTCCACTGTGCCGGGGGAATCACGGGGGCCAGGCCAGCGCGCGACGTGGAGCCGAGGGAGGAGCGTTTCCGAGATGGGCAGGTCGGGTGCAGGTGGCCCCGGTGGCACCAGGTTCCCGGGTCATGGGGATGAACGGAAAGCTCCAGCCGGACCGTGACCGCGCAGGTCTGACGTCACACAGACCAGGGCCGCAGGAAGAAGACTTGGCACGTTGTTGTGGCGAAGGCACTGTAGACTTTTTACCCGCATCCTAACCCAGAGCTCGACGGAGGTCTGAGAACCCTTACAGTGTGGCTGGAAGTGGCCGTTTTTCAGGTGAGTCAGGAGTAAGCAGAAAGATGTGATTTTGGAACGTGTCAACCCAAGGGGAGAAGTCTTTCAGGTTAAGTCAAAGCCCGAGGTCGAGCAAATGAGAAGCAGCGCTTCACTCTGGCCTCACTGCTTCTCTTTTCATCTCTCTGTCAACATCAATTCATCTTTCATGCTAAATTCTCAGAACACAGGAGATTTTGTTGTTTTTTTCTGTCACATGAATAGGCTGATACGATGAAAATTTTGTTCCATGGTGTGCAGTAAGACCATTCCTTTTAATTATTTTCTGATGCTACGAGTGATACAGGAGAGGTTTGAGACATGCTTGTTTGAAAAACATGTGTGTGTATATCTGTTTCTCATAATGTTCTAAAGCCAGCACGAGCTGGAACCACCCTTCTTCTGCCTTGTAACACAGACTTGTAACCTTTCAGGATATAATTTAGTGCTTTGCAAATCAGGCCAAAATTTCATCATTTTAGGTCATGGCTGGCAAATGAAAGGTCCAAAGATGAACCTAGAATATTGCTTGTTTTTAAAATAAAGTTTTATTGAAACAGCCATGATCTTTCATTTCCATACGTCTAGGTCTGCTTTGCAGTAAAAAGGTAGTCTTAATCACTCATAGAAGAAACTATATAGCCCACAGAACTTGAAATATTTATGGAGGAGAGTTCATGAACTCTGATTTAGATGGAATAAGAATAGGCTCAGGAAGATGCTGCAGAGATGGGATGTTTTGGCCACTTTCCTGACTTCTGTCTGGGTGTCACTCTTCTTCACTTGCTGGTGTAGATTCTTCAGTTTGGACAAATTCCTAAGGACAAGTGTTTGTTTTTATTGGGTACTGTGGGTAATTTTGACTGCCTACTCCCAAATCCTCTGTGCCCCACCTTCTGGCCCCGTCCCCTTTGCCCAGAAACCACTGATCTTTGTAACAACTCCGTAATGTTGCTCTGCCAGTGTATCACGCGATTGGAATCATACAGCATGTAGTCTGTTAAGGTTGGATTCCCTCTCTAAGTAATATGCATATCTTTTCTTGTCTTGGTTACTCCTTTGGAGTATTTCGGCCCCAGATTAAATCCCACTCTTTGGGTGTGTCTTGGTAGCTTCAAAGTTTTGGCAATTATGAATAAGGTTCCTATAAAGATCTGTGTTCAGGATTTGTGTGGACAGATTTATACCAAGGAACTCAGTGTTCGTAGTGCCTGGCTCTCTCTCTCCCTAGGAGGGAGTCTTCAGGCCTCTTATCTGTCTATGCTTGTTTTCTTGATGACCTTACTCATCTCAGAACTTTGTGTGCTTTTTGCATACTGACCACTTCCAAAGTGGGTCTGCAGCTTAAATCACGACTCTGAGTTCCGTATTCCATGTCATCTGACTATTCAGCCTTTCCACTCGGATGTCCTTAAGTTACTTCGAATTTATGTCTCAAAAATTCCAGGTTTTCTCTTTTAAAACATACTCCCGCTGTCTGAGTTTCCGGTTCTCTGTAAGTAACAACACCTTAGACTCTGTTGGTCGGACTAGACTATTTGGAAATTTCGCTTGTGGCCTCCCTGATCTTTCACAAGTCTGTCCACTCTGTCCTCATAGTGGCCTCATTATGTGGTCACTTCTCACCCCTCTAATGCTTGAATGTGCCCAACTCAGGCTACTGTTTTTCCTCACTGAGATGCAGCAACACTTCTGATTTTGTTGCTTCTGTGCTTCCTACCTTCAGTGTGTTCACAACACAATAGTTATACTAAGCCTTAAAAAGTAAGTGATTCTGATTAGTATCTAATTACAAAATGCAAAGACAACAGATGGAGTTTAACTGTCCCATGCATTTAACCGAGGGGATATTGGATCCAAGTTACTGTTTCTCTTCTGGCTGAGTAGCTTGCAAATATCTGTCGGTTCCCACAGTGGTAACAGTAGTCATAGTAATGGGATTTATTAAAGAAAATCACAGGCTCAAAGTGATCGGAAGGAGGAGTCCTGAAGTTGTTAACATAGTACATGTGCAGCACCACAAGCCATGGGAAATTTCGGCCCTGAGATAGTATTGATTAGTGGGGATGAAGTGGGGAGAAGAAATGTATGGGGAAAGTGCTTTAACATGGTGTCTGCTTATGAGAATGGGAAGCAAAGTGTTAGATTATTGTAAGACATGATCCAGAGTTGTCCAAAATATGTAGAACAGTTATAAATTCCAAAACGGAGTCCCTGTAGCACACCCATGTTCATGGCAAAGTTATTTGTAACAGTTCACAAGGGCAGGCCTTTTCAGAGTCTGCTGACAAATGATAACACATCTCACACACACACACACACACACACGCACACGCACGTGCACATGCACAGAACAGACTCAGTCTTCAGCAGGGGCAGTGTTCTGCAGTGTGCTGCACCCTAAGTAAGCCTTGAGGACAGTGTGGTAAGTGCTGCACGCCTGTCGTGGTCATAAACACCGCTGGGCCCGCCGGGCACCAGATCCACCGGAGGAGGGGTGGTCTCCGGGCCAGGTGGTACCTGATGGGTGGTGTTTCGGTTTGGGAAGGTGAAGCTGCTCCTTCGCAGGGCAGTGTGATGGGTGTGAACACTGTGAGCGTGCTACCGCTGCACAAATGCACACTGGAAAGTGACAAACAAAGCAAACTTCATGTTACAGATATTTATCATTTAAAAGGAAATGTCTTTTTTGAGGAAAACCTTCTGAAAGCCTTTAGTTCATTCTGTCTAAACACCAATACCTGTTTAATAATCTGCGAAGTCCTGAGTCCTCTTGTGTCATAGTCACTTTTCTTCCTGCTGAGACACAAAACCAGACCACCATGACTTCAAGCACAGGTTGGTCCCGGCTCACAGTGTGCAGCGGTTTAGTCCATAGTCCGGCGGCTCCAGGCAGAGCAGTGTGGTGGAAGGGCCAGCGGAGGCAAGGCAGATGGGAAACGGAGCCAGAGAGGGGGCGGACCCGTTCACACCGCGGTGCTTGGCTTCTTCAGCCCAGACTCCACCCCTCTCTGCCCTGTAACCCAGTCAGCTTCCAAAGGCGGCTTAGACATGGACTGTCACAGATCTCCCTGCCCAGGTCACTGGCGGACATCCTTGTCTCCTTCCAGCCCTTTGCGTAAATACCCCCTGAGCAGTAAAGCCTACCCAGCAACTCTATCTTAACTGTGTGTCTCCAGCACTCACCCTGTTCTTTTGCTGTCATAACATTTACACTGCAGAGAATTTGCTCCCTTATATGTTAATTTAATCACTGTTCACAAGTGCCCTGCCCTGAGCGCTGGAACGTGAGCCTCAGCAGAGAAGAGACTTTGTTTTCTACAGCTGAGTGTTCAGAGTCTAGAGAAGCGCCGAATTCTTATGGTAGTTGGCACTCAGTTACAGTGTGGCTAATTCGTGAGAGACCTGGGTGAAACCCAAAAGGAAGAGGAGGGATAGAAAAGACCTCACATATTGAAGCTTTCAGATTTACATTTTAAGGGTCAGGAAAAATGCAAACTAAATAAACACATGATTAAATTAAATTAAAAATTTAAAAGGTTAGCTGCCTCAATTTAATGAGGGCTCATGTGGTTTTTTCCCTTGAACTAAAGCTTAGATAATCTCGATACACTAACCCTCTTCTGGATCTACCAAACAGCCAGGACCTGAATCTGGAAATCGGTATCTCCTCTAGGGTTCTCTTCTTTTTCCTTTGCTACACATCCAGGAAAATGCTCTAACTATACTTGGGGTCTCCATCCCTCTGCTCCGTTGTCGTGATCAGCACTATGTGGAAACATCTAATCCCAGCTCTTGCTCTGTAGGGTCAGTGCTTTGGTCTGGAGTTGAATGGTCCCTAACTATCCCCGCATGGTGGTTCCCTTTGTCCGATGATGATAATACACCGGACACAGAGGCCCTTGTAGACAGAGACATCAGGGGGCTATTGAAAGCCCGCGTTTGGAACTTCATCTTATTGTTAACCCCAGCCCAGCTTAAAAACAGTCCTCCCGTAACTAGTTGAAAGGCTGTTTTCAGGACGGAGATCTTTTCTCTAATCACTTCCAGGGCTTGGGTGGATGTAACGGCCGCCTGGGACTCTGGGGGTGGGTAAGCCTCGGAGCCTGGGTCCGACCTGCGCCGGAGCTCAGAGGCGGGGATGTTCATCCTGGGCTGTCAGCACATCTTGCTCTATGGATTGTTCTCCCCGACCGACCTGGCTCTTCCCTCTGGTGTGACAGAGGCTCTCCGGAAGAACCGGGCTATTCACAGCAGGTCACCGCAAACCCAGGTCGCCCTGAGATGTGCGTTTTAGCCAAAGTACACTCCTTGGTAGGTCGGACTGGGGAGGGTCAGAATGCTTGAATCAGACAGCATTTGTTCTGTGGGAATTCTGAATGTGTTTGTAGTAATTCAGCCAACGGAGCCCCCTTCTCTCTCCTGGCGCTGGGTTTGCATGGCATACTGGGCACAGGACCCGAACACAAGGACGTAAGGGTGTGTCCGAGTGGAGAGCTAGAAAAGGAAAGGGCTGGTGCCAGACCCGGCCCTCCCAGCGCTGGAGGGCCGCCTGGGGCCCGCTGCAGCTCAGGAGGGGCCTCTGGCCCGAGCGCCCCGGGTCCGTGTTGGGGCCTTGTGAAGCACGGGTCTCCATCGCGCCAGGGATTCCCAGCTGGCTGTTGCTTTCAGTGGCTCCGCATGCTACAAAATCTAACTCACTGCTTCTTTATCAATGAAGGGAAATTTGCTTTTCGAAGAAGAGGAAAAATGCTATTTGAAACTGAAGCTTCATAAGAACAGGGATTAGCTGTGTGTGCAATGCCTTTGCAAACAGTGGAGAGCCAAGCAGATCATTCATCAACACACCAAACAACCGTTTTTCCGAGTTTTTAAATATTAATATTGTCATCGAACAATATGCACTTTTCATGTTGCCCTGGGAAATGTTACATCTATTTAATTAACAATGAAGCTGGAGGGCCTCACGAGTGTCCTGAGCAAAGGCAAGCCTTTCCTCCCCTCTCTTGCTGCCCCTCACTTCCCTGCCCTCCGCTGAGGAGCGCGAGCCGCCTGCAGGGAGTGTGACTACAGCACTGCTCGGGAACCAGCAAGGAACTCTGTCTACTGCAGCAACATACTCGGCCGAGCCTTTGGGTTCAGTAGCAGAGAGGCAGAGGGACAGCTCGATCCACCTGTCACTCACTGTCCCGCGTGCCGGGCCTCTGACCCTGGGCGACATCGTCCAGCGTCAGCGTCTGACTGAGCGCCACAGCCGCGTCCTCCCGAGCTCTGATGGGGCGTTTGGCGAGTCACGGTCGTGTGCGAGCCTCAAAGCTTTAAGATCCGTGTCCTGTAATTTCAGACTCTCTGGGAAGAAATAGGGTCTAAATGGAAGTGAATTGAAAAACTGAAATCAAACAGAAGTGGTCTAGCTTGATGGAGGAGTGGGACCTGAAATTGTAGTGTTATATGCACATGTCAGTTATGCAGTTATGAGATAATCTTTTTTTCCAATGGAATTTTAAAAATGGATTTGTTGGTACCTTTTATACATACATTATGATCACATTCAACACTGAAAATTTGTATCTGCATGTGACACATCTTCTCATTTTTCCTTTTCCCCTGCCCTCCCTGCAACCCTGTACCACTTATATGTATAAGCTTTGTTTCTTTTTTTTAACCATCAGATTTTTTTCTCTCCCTTCTTTACTTTCCCCTACGCCTCTTTCCCTTTGCCTTTGGAATGTTTTCTGTTTCACAATACCTATCATACATCTTGGAACTCATTTTCACCTTCAGTTTTCTCATATCAGAGAAATGATATGGCATTTACACATCTATTTCCTATTAATTTCACTTATGAGTGTGTCCTCCAGGTACATCCATTTGAGTATAAATGACTCAAACTTGTCATTCTTTATGGCTGAGTAGTACTCCATTTTAGAAAAATCACATCTTTATCTAGGCTCCTGTTGATGGGCTGTTCCCAAGATTTAGCTATTACAAATTAAGCTGCTATAAACATTGGTGCACATATGTCGCTGTGATATGAATCTTTTAATTCTGTCATGTATGTGCCTAGCAGGGCAATAGGAGAGTCAAACAAGACCTCTAATCCTAGTTTTTTGAGGAATCTCTGCAGTGATCTCCACAGTGGTTGCACCAGTCTATTCGGCTTATTGTAAAGCTAAATTCAGCTTCTAGAGAAGGTTGAATAAGCAGTTTGTGCAGCAAGAGGGGTCAGTATATCTGCAAAAAGAGAAAAGCCTATTAATCTGGCTGAGCACAGAAGTGTGTCTTCTCTCATTTGTGTATCTTGCCTCTCCACATAATTTGATTTATTGCGAGACTCTAGGCTTTAAAATAGACCTCAAAATGTCTCTGTAATTGAGACATTCTTCCCAAAAGCCTCTACCTCCTATAGACAGTTGAGTATTTACCATTTCTTCTTGGGTAATAGCAAGAATAAAATATTTTATACTTATTAATTTAATTTGCACTTCTGATTTAAACAGTCTTTCCCTCTACACTCTTCTGCGTCTCCATGAAAACCATCACAGATTCCACTCAGGGCAGGCCTGGGTGTGATCCTGGACCCCTCTCCCTCCCCACCGTCTTCATCAATTCTATCGGTTCCATTAGCAAACCCTGTGAACTGACCCTTGGGGCCTCTTCTGAACTGGTCCGGGGCTGTTCTTCTCAGCCACACCCTGCCCAGTTCAGACAGTCTTCTTCTGGAGCCCAGAATCGAATAACTGTCTAATAGCCTGATAATCTAGTAACATTCTCCCACTCTTAACTTTCTTTCGTCTACTTTGTGTGACACCAGAGTGTGTTACCATAGTAAACCAGACCATGTATCTTCCAGGCTTCAAGTCACTTGACGCCCAACTCACAAAATAAAGTCTAGTCCTTTTCTTGTCCTACAAGCCTTTTTTGAACTGACTGTTACTTTGTGAGTTATGAGTTTTTCCATATTTTTCTAGTTTTTCAGTAAGTTCGGGCCAGGTTTCTTCTTGACTTTGAAACTTTCCCAAAACCTTTTTCTCACTCTTATATTGGTGCTTGGATTATAGCAACTGTTTCGGATTATTCTAACTGGACATCCACCTACCCCCATTCTCCGTTCCAGTAGCTTCTTTTACACATAACACTCATCTAGGTGAATTGTGGACATTTTCTTGGTTTATTTGGTATTGTTTGTCATATTAGACTGTAGCTTTTGGAGGGAAGAATTTTTCTGTTTATAGATGGTGTTCAAATAATTGGCACGATGTAAAACTTGTAGAAATTGAATAAATCTGAAAAATATATGGTGACTTTTTACATTTAAGAATTGGAAAGAACCATGGACATGGTTCAGTGGTGCCATGCCTACCTGGCAAACACGAAGTCCCGAGTTCAGTTCCAGGTACAAAAAAATGGCGAGCCATATCGGATAAAAGACTTTATGGAAATGCACAGAGAATTCCTAAAAATCTCTTATTGTTAATAAGAAATAATTTGATTAAAAATGAGGCAAGACTTGAATAGATATCTTACCAAAGAAAGTAAAGCGTGAGTAAACAAACCCGGGAGAAGACGCCCCGTGATACATCGTTGGCAACATGAACAGCAGCAGCGACGCTGCGCTGGGAGCCGGCGGGCCAGCCGCGGCCAGAGCTCAGCAGTGCCTCCGCAGCGTGCTCCAGCACTAGGCACACGCCGGTGATATGTAGTGGGAGGCACATGCCTCACACATGCAAAATGTATGTGCACGTGAAAACCTGCGTGCACCTGTGGCACCTTTGTTCGTGCTTGCCAGCTGGAAACAACTAAAATGAGTGGGTAAGCAAGGACGGCACATCTAACAATGGAACACTGCTCCGACTTAAGGAGAAACGCACTACACGGCCTCAGAAAGACAGGGAGAAAACCGAAGGGCGTCTTGCTAAGCTACCAAGGCCAGGCTGAAGAGCTTCCCCCTGTGCGGCCCTCCCGACAGGACCGCTGTGGACACAGCGAGGACATCAGGAGTGGAAGAGAGGCGGAGCACGCACAGCTGTGGGGCTGCAAGGCGGGTCTCTGCCATGTAGGAAGCCACGCAGAGCGGCCCGGAGTGGGTCCCGGATGCGGGCCGTGACGACATGTCTGCGGCGGTCCGACTCTTGTAACTTAGGTGCCACTGTGGTGGGGGTCTGTGTCGGCAGAGGGGGGACTGTGCGGTGTGTGTGCACACACCCATGTGCCTGAGTGCGTGTGCGTGCAGCAAATGTATGTGAAACCTCTGTACTTTCTGCTCAGTTTTGATGTGATCCTAAAACTGGTTTTTAAAAAAACTGGAGGTGTAACTCAGCAGTAGAACATGTGCCAACATGAGTGAGGGTGGGCTTCACCGCACAGCCCCAAATGGATAAATGAGTCAATAAATTTTATAACAATCTCGGAATAATTGCCTGGGTTCAAAGCCTTAGGCTTCCCATGGGCGTCAAGCTTTCTAGATTGCCATGCTTTTTTCTGTGAGCTTAAGAATGGAATGGATAATTTATAGCATTGTTGTAGCTCTTTATATTGCCTCATTATTTTCTTTAAGGGAATGAGTAAGATCTAATTTATAATACATGCCCTATTTGAGTCTTTAACGTTTCACTTTTAAGAAAGTTGTATTGACACAAATTGGGAAAACCTAGGATCTACTGTTTTCATGAGTCTGTGGTCCACTACGTTTTTTTTTTTTTTTTTTTTGCTTTTGAGACAGGGTCTCGCTTTGTAGTTCAGGCTGGCCCTGAGCTCACTATGGTGCCCAGGCAAGCCGCCGCGAACTCAGCAATCCTCCTGTCTCTGCCTCCCGAGTGCTGGGATGACAGGCATGAGCCACCACGTCCGGCATTGTGGCATGCGGTGTTGATTGTTGGTGGGCGTGTCTCCACGGCCAGCATTCTATGTGGTTACCAGGGATCGAACTCAGGACCTTGCGCTTGCGAGGCAGGCGCTGGAACCACTGAGCTAACCCTCCGGCCCGGTCCACTACATTTTAAGATGTTCTTTATGTCCATTTTTCCTTGTCTTTGAGTGGTGCATGCGTGCGCGTGTGCGCACACACACACACACACACACACACACACTTCTGTCTCCTTAAATATAATCTCCTTTAGCAATTTTAAAGCCCCTGACTGTACACCCAGATGTTTGGACCGAGCTGCTGTTGGCTCATTGTGCTGTCTTCTCTTCTCCGAGCCTGTGGATGGCTGCAGCATGAAGCTGCCCCTCTTCTCATTATCCTCTGATTCCCCCGCGACGCCGTGGAAAGTCGGGAGGAAGCATTTGCTTGAGAAGGTCTTACCCAGCTCTGCTCAGTGAGACCCTGCGTGATGCTAGGTGACGGCGCCCGCGTCTGGCCCTGCTGCTCATCGCAGGAGTGTGGGTGTGGAGAAGCCGCTCTCCACTCTGTGGAGGGACCCTGCTGGCCGGAAGTGTGACTCTGGGTGCGACTGGACCACACTAGCGTGAGTGAGGTCCTTGGCTCGATCCCTGGTACCCTAAGTAGAGACACGCGTATGCACGTGCACACACACACTCACACACTCAGGCACACACACACATCCACACTGTCTCTTTAGTGGCATAATGGTGCGTCCAGTTCAGCAAGAGTGAGACCAGCTTTGAGAGCAACATAATCATTTTCTCAGAGCTTGGCGGCAAAGTACGCCTGTGCAAACGCGTTGACGGTAGAGAGAAACTACCACAGCCTGGATGCAGCTGACAGTTCTGGAATTAACAAAAGTGGGGCAATGAAGTCTAATTTGTTTTTTTCTCAAATTACATAAAAATTTATAATAATTAAATCTTTTTATAGTGGATAATACCCTTTAAATTCATATACACATGCCATCCAAATATAGAGTTTCTGCTTAAAATCTTTTTCAAAATTAAAAAAGTATTTTTGTCTTGTTATGTCTTTTGGTACTGTCTAAATTTTAATAAGTCTGATGTGTTTTAAAATATTTTCAAAATGCAGTTTTCTATTATAAAACGTGCATAATATGTTTCATTTGTATAATCAAATTTGCATGGTATGTTTAGGATTTACAATTAAGTCAGCAAACATTTAGGGGACTATAACAGACAGGGACAGTGGGGCCTACTGAGGAGCTTGAGTTTCAAGGAAAGAATAACAGATGCAAAGGAGCGCCCGCTGCTTGGTTCTGATTTGAAGAGAAGGAAGCTTCCATCCGGGCACAGTCTTCAGGTGCCCACCTCCAGTAGAGAGCGGAGAGAGGATTCTAGAAGCTTGTGGTGAAGAGGAGAGAAAAACGCGGCCCGCGCTGTCTGCCGCAGCTCTCTGGCCCACCTACTACCTGCGTAAAGAAGGACAGCGAGGAGCCGGGAAGCGCATGCAGCGGCTCTGGGACTTGGCCTTGCGGTCTCATGTTTGTTTCCAGATGCTGTTTATTGCTGTTGTTGCTGTTGTTGTTTTGCTGACCCACTTGCTACTGACATGAGACAGAAAGGAAAAGTTACCACTCAAGTAATTTTTCTCTCTTCCTCAAAAAAGAAAATGAAGTCCCACAGTGTTGAGTGGATTGTGTGAGGCCGTCGTGCTGCCAGGTGTGGGGACCCCAGTGTGCGTGGCCTAGCACCCGAGCTTCTCGCGCTGTTGTCTGTAGCTGAGTTAGACTTTGGTGAGCTGTCACAAAGGGACTCAGTTGCCAAGAAGTCGGTGAAAAATAAAGACATCAAAATGGTGGCTGGAGACGCACCTAGGAAAGGCCAGGCCTTCAGAGAGATGTGATGGGCCAGGCCTAGATGCCTCCCCATGGGAAGATTGGAAATCATCTTGTAATGGACACTGCCTGACCCAGGGAGTCCAGATGGTGGGCTTACTCGCCCAGAGGTGACAGAACATCTGGTCTCTTCCCTGATGCCCATGTGCTTCTGGGCACCTCTGCTGTGTGCCCCTCTTCCCCCTGGACCAGTGCCAGCCCAGTAGCTGCCCTCGGGATCCTGTAGGCCGAAGGCAGCTTGACCCATGTTGTGCCCACAGCGTGACTTCGGTGTACAAATCACCACTGACAGAGGCCTCTGTGGGCTCCTCTTCAGGTCAAGGAGCTGCTTTCTCTTCCTGTTTCCAGTGAATCTTTCCTAACTTTTTTGCTTTGCCTTGTGACTTTATTCCTCAGGGTGAGGCCACAAACTCGGCACGCTTGACATCGGATGGCTCAGGAACTTTATTTCTCCTGTGTCAGTGTGGTGTGGTATAGGCTGCTGCAGAGTTTATCCGAGTACATCCCTGAGAGATGAATCCAGGAGCCAGAGTGGAGCGTGCAGACAGACTCACCTCGCCGGCCATACTTGTGAATGCGCAGGAATGTACAGTGAGTCTTAATTTTCAGGTTACTTGTAAACTTGGGGGAAAGGAATTTTGTAAATTAGAGCCCGCTGATAGGAAGAATCCCTGATAATGTACATGCCCAGATCAGCAGTCCTTTCCTGGGTTAGATGTGCCCACTTGTTGATCTTGAACTTCCTCTATTTTACCTGTTATTATTCAGCCTTAAATTATCCATTTAATTTTCTCCCTACCCTCTGAGAGTACATACACTTTTAAAACTGGGACTTGCTTTATTGTCCATAATAGAATTTCCAGTTTTTATCTTTGAGTTTACAGAACTTGTATAAATGGCAAAGATACTGAAGCATTAATCACTGGAGTTGTTTGGCAATGTCAGAAATCAAATTTGAATGGTCCAGTGACTAATTTTAACCACACCCTTCTGCTATCAGAAGGATTATTTTTCAGAAAGAACAGATGTCTTGCAACATGAGAACTACATTTTTACACCCATAGAATAATGTTCATTTTCCCACAGTAAAATTCATTCAGAGCCTATAGTATCACATTTAATAGAAAAATAGTCCATCTTGTAATTGATGTGGTCATGACTCACGTGGAATAAGTGTAACAGATTTTCCTTGGACAAGTCTTTCATTAGTAATGTCAGAACTGCCATAGGGAGTTGTCTTGGCTGTAACCTAGTTGTCATGGAAACCAGGGACAGAATTCAAGTCCTTTGGGTCTCAGGCAAGTGTCATGTAAGCCAGGCCACCCTTCTAATCTCATTACTGTTTATCTTGCATGTCAGACTTGGCACAATGTCATGGTCCACATGCAATGAAAATACGGTCATTCTAAAATTTTACAGAAATAAATGTTTTAGTATTCTAATATTAAATTTCTATGTTCCCACTTTCGTAATTATCCATAGATGAGTGTCTCAAAAATTAATTTGAACAGCTTCATTACAAAAATTCAAATGGAATGTTAGTTATAAAGATGGATTTAATCTTTGTAAGTAAGAAAGTTGTATAGGTTCAAGGGTGCTTGGCCAAGAAATACTGATACTTGCCGGGGATAGCTGTCAATGGCAGATAGCAACGTCACTTTTGCTGACAAGTCTTTGCAAGTTTCCTGCACTTTTTTGAAATAATTTACATTTATTATAAATTGCTCTCCTGTCATGGGCTACAAGGTAAGAATGTTAATGGAAAATGTTCTTATATAAAGTTGGCCATTACTAAGACCTTATTAGTAGGTTGACATTTCATTTTTCATTTCTAGAAGGAATAAGGCCAATTTAGAATGCAGATAATATTGGCTTAGGAACTTAATAATTTGGCAAGTGTGTTTTAAGAATGTTCTTAAGCAAAGGTGCTAATGTCATTAACATCTTTAAATTCATTTCGTTCCATTTGCAAAAATACTTCTGTTATTTCTTAGGTATAACTGATATTGAAGCTTCTTTAAAAAACATTTATGGCTAGTTTCAGAAAGCCACATCCTACAAATTGCTTGTCCTTTCTTTAGTTTCTTTCTGACTTTCCCTGTGTTTGCTTATATTTAAATTTTTTCTTTTACCTTCTTCTTTTTTCATTTTTTCCTGTCATCTTGATCTAAGGGATTGAATAAAAGGAAACATGTATCAGTGCTTCTTTGATATTTATTTTAACTTGAATCCTCAACTTAATTGGAACATGTTTCTGTTTTGTTTGTTTTTGTACAAGGTATTGAACCTAGGGCTTTTGCACTAAGCAACATCCTCAGTTTGCCTTTTACTTTTTATTTTTGAAACAGGGTCTCATTAAGACACCGAGAAGTATATTGTTACCCTTTTCTATTTCTTACAGTTCTGGAGTGTTCAACTGAGCACTAAGTCAAAAGAACTGTGACCCCAGCACTCGGAGGCAGGGGCGGGAGGACTGCTGAGTTTCAGGCTTGCCTGGGCTACACAGTGAGCTCAGGGCCAGCCTGAACTACAAAGCGAGACCCTGTCTCACAAAACAAAACAAAACAGAAAAACAAAAAAACCTCCAAAATGCCAAAAAACCCCCAAACAAAACAAAAAAACCAGAACTGTCTGAGCTGAGCTGAATGCACTATTTTCTTTCTTCTGTGTGAAATACCCTTCATCTTTTCTCTTTCCTTGTTTTTGAGGATATTTTTCATTCTGAAATATTCCTATTTTCTATGTACAACTACCAAACTTTCAAATACTTATAAATACTGAACTTACAAATACTAAAAGAAGTATTTTTATTTGGGTGACTAACCTTGGGAAAAAAAGTAAGATGAGTAATAGCATTTGTGTTGAGAATGTCTTGGTGAAGAATTTTCCTCCTTGAAAAGTTAATACTGTATTTATATCCAGAGTATAGTGAGGAAGTTTGTTTCATAGATGACTTCAGAGAAGTTAGTGAATCTCAGCCAGAATAGTGCTTTATTTACCAAGGTTGTTTTGACAAGTAAAACAGAGCAATTCGTTCAGTAGTCATTAGGACCCATTTGCTGCTTGGCCCTTAGGAGAAATCACACCACAAAGGTCACGTTCTGAAGGGATGGAGCGGTGTATGTGTTTGTATGCGCTTGCGTGTGCTCTGTGTGTGTGTATCTGGGGGGTGGGAGCCGAAGGAGGTTTTTCTCATCGTGCACTTTGCAGATTTCCCGGCGGAGGTTCCCTGCCATGGTGGCAGCTGAGCCCGCTGCGGGAGGGCCGGGCTGGGCAGCGTGCGGCCTCTCGGGGAGCAGAGACACATGCGAGGGTCCGACTGTCTGGCAGGTCCCTCGGCCATTGCAGCTCTGACGAGTGGTGGCAACGGACCCCATGCAAAGGACCAAGAGAAAGACTTCCAGGTAGGATTCGACTTTAGTGTTAATAATTTGAGAGCGTGAAGCAGTGCGTTCTCTGGCTCCTACGACTGTTCAGAGGGCGGAGTGAGGAGGCCCACCACCTGACGCCCGCTGGCGCGAGTCATGCACTCAGTACACAGTGACTGTCATGTTATCACTGTTGGGCAGAGAACCATGGCAGGCAGTTAGCTCTTGGCAGCTTGTTGGGGCAGCGAGGCTGAGTCATTCAGGAAAGCTGAGTATCGGATACAGAAATCACTGTCACTGCCACACACGAGAGAGGGATTTAAAGAGACAACGGGTTGGAAAAACCATATGTTGAGATTGAATCTTTTCAAGTCACTCTACAGCTCATTGCTCTGCATTTCCAGAAAATACTGTGAATGTCAGCCTGACAGTGCCCCGTCCTCTCCGACTTATTTAAATGGGTGCTTTCCGAGCACTTGCTGTGACAAGAGCACTGTTCCAAGGACCCGGAAGTAGAAACATAAACCACGACGACCATCTTTGTAGGATTTACAGTGGAACAGGGAGGAGAGGGTGTGTGAGTGTGTGACGCACATGTGTACACGTGGCGTACATTACGCTTTAGGTGATGGAGCTGGAGTTGGAGGGAATTTGCTGGTGTACTGGTGAACTTGCTGTGCGAGGGTTTGGATGTTAAGGAGCTGGTCAGAAAAGGAAATGAGTTCCTGCTAAAGATTTCAAAGAGCAGTCAGGATGCCTGGGAGAACTACATAACATAGCAACCAAAACAACAGTGATGATGATAATGCCAGTTATAGGGCTGAGATCAGGGGTGTCAACTTAAAGTGAGACTGGTCAAATCTGAACCTATCTGAGTGCAAAATAAATAACTGAAGTGAACTTTCAGTAATCCAAAATAGTAATCTATTTTGTTCAATTCTGACCATAAAGAGGGAGGTAGATCAATCGTTAGATGGGAGAAAAGGGAATTCTTGGTCACAATGGAATGCTTAGCGGTAACTGGTAAAAGTAGGAGGATGAGATTGGAAAATAACTTTGCAATCATCATAATGGGACTGTTTCAGGCAAAAATTATTAAACGCTTAAACTAGGCAGAAATCTTTATAGCAGTAGGTGCCTATTTGGCTTTAAAGTCTTTCTTTCAATTGAGCATAAGTGGAAACAGAGGAAATGATAACTGTCTGGTGGTTATAACATTTTACACAAGCACAACCACTGCACGCGCTGTTCTGGTCTTTCGGCGCTGATTTTAGTCACTCTCGGCGGCATGCAGTGGCGCACGTGGTAGTTTTAGTTGGTGCCTCCCTGGTGACCCCTCCGGGGTACCTGTTCAGCTCCCTTGGGACCCTGGGCACGGTCTTCAGTATACTTGAGTCTGCAGGAGCTGTCTCGGTCGGCCCCCGTACGACCCTGCGGAAATACTAGCTCCGACGCGCTGGCTTGTTCCTTCTGCCGTGTGTGCGCATCGCTCTGGCTGACGGCGGAAGACAAACTTCAGCGCTCAGACTGGAAGCTCAAAGCCCAGGCGGGGGAAGGCGCAGCTCTGGGCTGTTGACGTGAACTCTGGCCTTGCAAACCCGCTGCTGCCTACCCTGCCTGTGTCTTTCAGGTATTCCAGGATTGCCTAAAAACATGAAGGAGTAAATACTAATAATAACATGCAGTTTACTGGGTACTTAACACAGGTGAGCCTTACAAATATTGTTCCTATGTTATTTTGTCAATACCACTTTCAGAAGCCATCCGGCAACCCGGCTGTGGTAATGCACACCCCTGGGGGTGAGGCTGCCAGCCTGGCTGTCCTCACGGGTCTGTTCTGCCACTTGCCAGAGGGTTCTCGGCTGGCAGAGGCTTCTGTTGGACACAGCGCCGGGCTCTAAGCAACATGCTCAGCGGTGCTTGTTGGGCCGCTCACTTGGGACTTCGGGTTTTCTCTCGTATCCTAGACCATTAATCCTCCTTCTAATCCCACTGCTTGTCAGATTATTTTCCATTCAAACAGAACCGACCTCAGGGTTCTACGTGAAAGAGAAGAGAGACAAAATAAACACACACCGATCTGTGCTGCTTTAGCAAGATCGAAGTCCGCGAGTGTTACCCGCGAGGCAGCTTCCTCCCGTCCTTCTCTATGCCTTTCTCCTCCTGTTTCTCCTTCCCTCCCCGTCCTCTCTTCTAGTTCGATGGCGTGCTGGCTACATTTTATCTGTAAGACTGGGCTACGCAACTTACATATTTGTTTGTAACCTGGCTTCAGAGGATCGCTCTGGGGCGGAGTGAGACTCCTTAGCAGTGCGCCTTTCCTCGTGTGCTTAGCTCGGCTGGACGCGGAGGGCACCAGACACCTGGTCTAAAGCTTCCAGTGCAGAACAGAAATCCCTTTGTGCGCTGGCTTCTGAGCTTCCCAACATCTGAACTATTTTAAAGTTAACAGGGCCTTGGTATCTAATTGACTCGGCCACTTGGACTAATAACTGATTTAAACATTTAAATTTAGGGTATGGCATAAAAAGCTTCTTCCTTTCTCAAGTTTGGGCTCTCTGGAGATCACAAAGAAAAAAACAGCAGCAAAATGAAGGGAAATATTTATGTGGGACGCTAGTCCGTTATCACTGAAGAGCTCAGAGAAGGACTGAAGACTCTCCAGCTGCTTTTGATCTGCGCTGGCCGGTGAGCGGACGGGAACCCCCCCAGCTCGGCGGCGCCTGCGCGCTTGCGGCTCCCGAAGCGGGAGACAGCCTTGGAGAAAGCGGCCGGGCTGAGGGCGCGGGGGCAGGTGCAGGCGCAGCGGCCTTGGCCCTCTCTCCCTCGCTCCTGCAGGTGGGAGCTAAGTGCCCGAACATGCGCCCAGTCCCCTGGGTGTGTGATCGCAGCACTGGGCGTGTCCGGCCCCTTCCTGAGCGCCTGGGAGAGGGAGAGCCACGCAGGCGTTCACCTGCTCCGCCCGGGCAGTCCGCGGCCCGCGTGTCCCGAGGCTGCAGGCCTCCGCCGTCCGCGTGGGCAGCCCGGGGGACGCCCAGGGGGGCTCCGCGCGCAGCGGGACACGGAGGGCGGGCCTGGGGCGTCCGACCGGGAGGACAGACTCGGACCGCGCCCGCGGCCGCCGGGGGCCGGCGCGGTGGAGGGGCCCGGCTTCCTCCGTTCCTGGCGGCCCTTCCGCAGCTCACCAGGAAGCGGTGCAGAGCCGCAGACAGGCGATCTCTTTCCTTTGTCTGCTCAGAGGTGTAAAAGTAATTTACGTCGGAAGCGGTATTTTCATACGCTTAATTGCTGCTACTGCGTCCTGGCAGCGGACGTCCCGTGAGGCCCCTTCGGAGCAGGACCTCCCGCTGGCAAAGCTCCCACCGCGGGACCTCGGCGCCCGCTATCAGCAATTGAGTAGAAAGAAAGGCTTCAGAGGAGCGTCGTCTTGCAGCGGGTGGAGAGACGATCTGCCTCTCCCTAAGACGCGCTCTCGGGTTCCGCGCCGGGCAGGCCGGCTCCGGGCCGCGCAGCAGAAAGGGCCAAGACTGCAGACTCCGCCTCGGAGGCGTCTGTATCCAGCCCTGGCTGCACCCCAGAGAGCTGGGGTGGGTTTCTGGACAGCTAAAACCAGGATCCCAGTCATTACTCATCTGTTGGTGCACTAAAGTTTAGATAGTATATCATATACAGTAAAAGATTAAAATATATTAGCTATGGATCTATAGTCTGTAATAAGTATTGTTACCAGTTGTGAGCACCGTGTCTAACCAAGCCCTCCGAATATGTCTTAGTGATGTTCTCGCGCAAGTTTTTCAACGCGAACTTTAAGTTGGCTGAGAAGGAAATAGGTCATAATAAAGGTATATGAGAAAGAAGAAGCTGAAGAAAGAGAGAGAACGTCGCCAGAGATAATTCGGTAGCGCTCAGGTGAGAAGCGGAGTCAGCGCCTTTCAAACTTCAAGAAAAACCGGAGTCTTCATGTTTTGTCACAAACAATAGAAATGTTAATTTAGAATTACAGCTTTCATGTCATTGTGGCTTATAAAATTGTGTCTAAGGCCTAGTCATTCTCTGATGCTTCTATAAGGACATGCTTTACACATCATGTGTTAAGTATTTTGGTACTTGTCAAGTTTTCCTAAAATTCTTTGATAACGTTTTTCAGTTTTAATCTTCAGATTATAAATTTATAGCTGCAAATAGTCATAATACTATTAGCATAAATCTTATAATTTGCAGATGATAAAGAAGAGGAGAGGCAAAAATGACATGTTCTAGTTTAAACAGTGAGTTAGAACTGCAGTCCAAGGCTCCTAACTTTTTTGGTGAGAGCTTTCTCCTCCTAGCCCATCTTGTAGTGGGCACAAATAAATGAAATAGAATTTAAAACTATATATTTAAGGATGAACATTTAGTATTTTTGACTGACTTTGGTGTGACTGAAGTATATGATGAATGTTTAATCTTGAAACGATTACTACAAAAAATAAAACATTACCGCAGTAAAAGAACACTGCCACGAATCCCCTTCAAAACGCGCCTTCAAACGCACACATCCCGCCGCGCCTCTGCACGTCTTCCAGGACTGTCTCTGCGAGGTGTGACCGAGAGCCGGCCCGGCGGCCCCAGAGGCTCTGTGACGCACCCCACGCCCCTGTCCGCCGCGCAGCGTCCGGCTCCTGCCCAGAGCCAGGTGGCCATGCAGGGCCTCGGGCTGAGGCGAGACAGGAGCCGCTTCCAAGCGCATCTCCATGCGCTGCTCTGGGGAAACCGGAATTCAGAACGCACAGCATGACGCTACGCAGCACTATCATGTTTTACGGTCTTGCTGGGCATCAACAATAGTAAAAACACGCAGCCCGAGGATTGTCCTCATTTGCACTCTCCAGATCTTACAAAACCTATTTCTGAGGTGGAGCCTCCGCTCCAAGGAAGGCCGGGAAATGTTTCGGCTCTCCGTTCCCTGAGAACCAGGACAAGAGGGGGAGAGGGCGGAGCAGAGGACAAGCGGGCGCGCGCCGGCGCCGTCCCGCGGTCTCCGGAGCCTCACAGGACCGCCGTCCGTCGCCTTGCTGTCTGCACGCCGGGTCCCCACGAGGGAAGCTTTGCTTACAAGCAGGGGCTTCCTCTAGGGCATTGTCATCAGGCCCTGGAGCTATCTACCTTGTGGGGACCACCTGCTAATTTACCGACCGCCTGCCGACTACCAGTGACGTGCGCCAGTGACTGGTTCACACAAGACTGGGGGATTTAGCTCAAGTGGAACAACGCCTACCTTGGAAGCACAGGGGCCCAATTTGGATCCTCGGTACCACACATGCACACCAAAAAAACAAAACAAAAAAAAGATTGGTAGGGCGATGACATAAAGAAGCAAATATGTATTGCATAAAGCACCTGAAAAAAAAAAAAGATGAAAGCAGCTCAGCCAAGCCAAAAGTCTGCCTAAGTCCTGTTTTTCTTGACCTCCTTCCTCTTCTCTGTTCTGAAGCCCCATTCCCTTTACCAGGTTTCTGGGCAGCATTTCCTTAGTCGACGTGGGGCTCTGTCTCGGGCTCTGCTTCCGAGCATCCGGCCGGGACATCACGGAGAGCTGGCGGGAAGGGGCTGTACTCACGTTTGCAACCACTTCTCTTTACGCTGCTTGGGTAAAACTGAAATTCATTCTGTGCATCCATACAGCTTCTTTGTATAGGCTCACTTCAGTGTTTTAGTTAAAATAGACACTGTTTTCTCTGCTTCACTGTATTTTGGGTTAGGGTTTGCAGATTGTAAATTTAATGGTCCCTGGGTGATTAAAGAAAAATATGCTTCAGGTTGGTTGCAGAGAACACTTTCTTCTCTCCGTATCTTTGCTTTTCTTTTCTGCCTATTGTTTTCTTCTTAAACTGTTGAATAAGTGTGAGAATAACCATATTGCCATTAATATAACTGATTTTTTATGCCCTTCTGGGCTATTTTGTCAGTGAAGTATGGGGAAGAATACAGATTATTTAGTCATTGGTTGATAATTCTCAAATAGTAGGCATAAGGTAATCCGAAACGGTTAGTTGTTACAAATTAGCATTTTTAAATTTTCTTATTTATTGACATGGTTGTTTCAATGCTGTGCTCATGTTGTCCCACTCACATGACGAGGAAATGAGAGAACTCAAAGAATTAGGAGTGATTATCTCTATCTTCATGAAATATATAAGCAGTTTAAACTCACAAATTATTTTGACGCTCTAGTCTTTTTTTTGTTTCTTATGATGCTCTAGTCTTTATCTCAATTATTTTATGTATAAGAAATTGGATGAATATATGGCTTTGAGTCAATTTTCAGTAAGTTCACCAGTTTGAGCAATGCATTTTTATTCAGTTTTCTTCCCACCCAAAGACTCTGGGAAAATAGTTGATTCTCACCATCTCTACCTCCGTGTGCCTGACTGGCATGCTGCCATCCGGATTTCAGTCCTGCTTCCCTAACTGCATGAACACACTCTAGCACAGATCCTCAGGTCAGCAGACAGTTCTTCATCTTAATCCCTCCATGTTTTCTACAACGAGAAATTCTCCACAGTCTCCTCCCTTAGTTCCTATAATATCACTAGGTTCCTACATTTCAGATATTCTTCACAGTTTCCTCTCTGTTCTGGATCGCATGTGAATTTTTAGTATTTGAACCTCAGGCTTTTCAAAACAGTAGTATGTGACTGCTAAAGAAATTCTGTGGAGGGTCTGACCTGGCAGTTCCTATTTGCTGTCATACTTAATGGGTAGTGAATGGTTGTACTGTGCCTGACTCTTGGGGAGACTTTTCCTTCTTCTTTGATATTTGATCCAAGCCCATAGAAGGCAGGAACACAGTCATGTAGTTCTTACACAGCAGATTCTTCAAAGGATAAAATATCCAGAGGCCATAACAAACTGAAGTCAAGAACCAAAATGTATAACAGAACACATGAAATAAGAAAAAAAAATTTTCTTATTTCATGAGACCAAAATGGTCAAGAGGCCAAATAATAGATAACATGAAAGAAGAAAACATTTTTCAGAAGAAAGGGGAATAAAGAAGGGAGAGTGGAAGGAAGGGAGGAAAAATGAAAGCAAGGCTTTTGTAAGTAGAAAGGAAGAGGGGTTGAGGGGAGGGGAGGGGGGAATTGCACAAAAAGAGGAATCAAGATCCTCATGTGCAGATACAAGTCCCCCATGGTGAGTTGGATCCTCACGTGTATCTGAATTATAGCAGTAGGATTAGAGACAGAAAAGCATGCCAGCAAGGGCTTCTTTGGCCGTTTGCGCTATTTGGTTCTTTCATGCTCTCCTTTCCGACTCATTTATCTGAACTTGGGTGTATAGGTCTCATCCTGTCAATCAAATCATTTGCTCTGGAAAGATGAACGGATTTTCTGAAAAATCCTGCCCAGCGGAGGAGACATGGCCTGGCTTTTGCCGCACAGCCCTCCCAGCCCGAAGGCAGCCCTTGCTTCCTGGGTGAGCTGTACCTCAGGCGAGGCTACACTTGGCTGTTTTGATTCTCTCTACTTCTGGCAAGTTCTTCTTCCTTCTCCTTATTCATTCATTCATTCATTTCACCACTATCACTGTAGAAGAAAGATGGAAAGTTACAAAGGCGGCCAAAGTGTCACGTTTGGAAAGCTCTGGAAGACAGAACAGGATTGGACATTGGAGCCTGAGCTTGAGCACTTGCTAGTACCAGGGAACAGGGACAGGGGAAGGGAGCTTTCTGGAAAGTTCAGGTGCTTTTACTCTTCAGGACCTCAGGTTAGTACGTGTCTCAAGAATTGTCCAGTCCCTGTAGAAGTGTAACCGGTGTAAAGGGGCCTTGTGAAGAGGAAATTTCTGGATGTAAGCAATTAGTTTCTTATCAGCTCCCCAAGGAAGAAAATTGGCAAGCTTGTAGACTGGTGGGCTGCATCCAGTGGTCAAGTGCTAACAGTTTTGAGCAAAACAGAAGTGAGTTTGAATCTTAACTTGGCCCTCTCTGTATAACTCTAACCAATGGACTTATCTTCATACTCAGTTGTCTTTCTGTGTCCCTAGAGTGATATTAGCACTTCTCTGGTAGGGAAATGAGTTACTAGGGGTTGCTCAAGAGACGTTTGCCATGTACAAGGGAAGGAATTTGTGCGCGAGGAGCCGTGCAAAGTCGATAGTGCCATTCCCATAAACCTAGTCAGGGAGACAAAACCCTTTTTGTTGAGAAATCACTTGTTCATCCATTACATTAAATCATTAATGTAGATCTTGTGTTGAAGGTCATCTGAATGCAAGAAAAAGAACTACTTGCATATTCATAATAAAATACATTATTTGCCTGGTGTGGTGGCTCACGCCTGTCATCCCAGCACTCAGGAGGCAGAGACAGGAGGATTGCTGAGTTCGAGGCTTGCCTGGGCTACATAGTGAGCTCAGAGCCAGCCTGGACTACAAAGTGAGACCCTGTCTCAAAAAAAAAAAAAAAGCATTATTTGTTTTCATGTCTATATTGGTGCAACAGACATTCAGAATGGTGATAGGATATTTAAGGCCAGTATGGTCTGGCTTTTTTCTCAGGGAACAAGCACTAGGTAACTGTCACCTCTGTCAGCAGCTATTGAATAAAAATAAGTTTGAGCCCAAAACTGATCTCAAAGGAAATGGCCTGTCTCCTCTGATGCCTCCGGAAGATCAGGATATGCCTACATTTGTCCAACTCCCTTTTCACACATCTCACATTGTCTCCAGATATATTTATTTTTGTGAAATGATTTGTGAGTTATGTTTACTTAGGTTTTTTTTTTCCAGAAGCAATTCAGGATTAATGATTGAATTTTTATTCTTTCTTGCCAGTGGCTGTTTTCAGATTGCTAAGTCCTTGATGTCTTGATTTCACTGGGAAGCTAAGGACCCAGGGCCCAGCGGTGTTTACTATTCTACAGCTAAATTTAACCTAAGAACACAACTGATTGCAAACTGCCTTGCCAGTCACAAACAAAGGAGACTGTTCATTAATAGGCTTTTCCCCCAACAGCTTCAGGCCAGATTTCACTCAGAGTCTTGCCATGGAAGACTGCTTTGCCCCAACGTCAGGGAGGCAAAGAAGACCAAAGGCCCGTGGCCAACTTCTACTGGCTTTGAGGAACAGCAAATAGCAAGCTACGCCCACGAGCCACATCGGCCCTGCTTCCTCTTGTTCTTTTGTATGACTGAGGTGCTAAGAAAGTTCTGCACGTTTTTAGATGGTTGGGAGAAAATTATAAAGACAGTAGTATTTTGTGATAGGCTGAGAGTGATCAGAATCCGAAATCTCAGTGTTCACAAGTAAGTCTTATTGGAATACAGCCATTCTTTTTCATTTGAGGTCCTATATGACTGTTTCAAACAGCAGTGGCAGCACACTTGTGACAGAGGCCACGTGGCTTGCGAAGTATACCCATCTTACCCGTTGCATCAGAAGTCTCTTCTCAGTACTAGAAGGCGCTTGGCTTGTTACCGTTCCACAGCCTCCTGGGAGGCGAGGCTGGATTCGCGGGATCAGGCCCCAGGCCTGCAGGGGGACAGAGCAGAGGGTGAAGAGACCGACACTGACCGTGCCTCAGTCTGAGCCCTGGATCTGCACTGCGTGGAAATGTGACCTGCCGGGCAAAGCGCTGGCTCTCTCTGAATCCTCTCTCATTCAGTCTATTTCGATAGGAAAGTGGCGATTCTTCATTATCCAAGGCTGCCCTAAAATCTCCCCCCCTTCTCCTCCTCTTTCCATATCTTTGCCTATCTATGCCCCCTTCCCCTGTCCCACCTGGCAAACTGCCATGTAACAGGTGCCAGGCCAGGCTGGCAGGCCAGGCTCCTTGGCAACCACCTGGTTGCTTGGTGTGGAGCGCCGCCCGGCTCCACCAAGCCTCTGTAGTGGAAGTACAGGGAACCTCGAAGAAGATCAGGGACAGGACGGCACGTCCCACCCCTCATGTCCGGAGTTCGCCAGCATCTTCACGGCTTGGGTGGAGGAGCGTGACCTGCACCCTCCGCCTGTCTCCAGGGCACAGCCCCACACTCCCACCCGCAGGTTCCATGGGCAGCGTCCTCCTGCCCCTTCTCTGTCCGCGCTCGGCCAGGTCCCCTTCAGACCAGCCCGCTCGCCACCGGCGCGGCACAGGCCACCTGAACACCCTCACGGCCCCTCTCACAACAGCTGCTCAGGGAAAAGCAGTTCCTTTCTTCCTTCTCTTTTCCCTAAAGACTCTTCAAATCATTCATGCAAACCTTGTTTTCACTCAGTTTTACACTGAGGAGTCTATGGTCCAGGCTGAATAACTACCACGTGCATTCATAAACAAAAATTTGGTTTCCATCATCAACCAGTCTTCTTGGGGAGATTTTTAAATTAAATATCTCATGTTATATACTTGTTCTTGTTATTTTCCTAGGAAAAGCAAATAAAGCCTTCTGTCCTTTGGTCTCCTTCATAGCAGCTGCTTCCCCAGTTTAAGTCACTTTAACTTCTCCTGGTTTTATCCTGTTCCCTTCCCAACCTGGTCTTCTGTGTTGTGTGACTCTTAACTTGGAAGTCAGTTCGAAACAAACCTCTCTTCTGTAAGGTAGAAACGCTTGGTCAGCCCCAAAGATGACGAAGATTTATTTTCTCCAATTCTTAGGATCTTTTGGAAATGACAGGCTTCGCACGCCTATTTTTCCACTGGAAATGCTCACAGCCTAGTGGGGACCCGACTAACGACCCTCAGAGGCAGGTCCTGTGTGTCTTGTGAATTTAATATTAAAATCAGGGCCAGCAAGGTGGAGCACCGGGGTTTGTGTCAGGGGCTGAACCACAGTGTCTAGAGCAATATGTAAAGGTGCTGCCTGAGCCCACTCCCCCACTCAAGAGCTTCTACCTGTTGTACAAGAGATAGTATGTTTTCGTGCTGCAGGGCCAAAGCTGCTTCCTGTGATTTCGATACAGATTCTTCTTCCGTCCCACATGCATCAGGAAATTTCATTTAGATTTAACTGATATCTATTAAATTCTTGGTATAGATTTGGATTGAAATTTTCATTTTATGTGCATTATAGTATTTAACATTTCTGTACTGTAGGAAGTTTATGTTGTCTGCTACATTTTATTATTTTTCCTAGTTTTCTGTTTTTTTAATTGAATTCTTTATTGGTACAATTTATATACATCTCACAATCACATATAAAATTGGGGAGTTTGTACCAGTATATGACACAAGTTAATTCTCATTTTTACCCATGTCCCTACCCACCCACACCTCCCCACCCCCTTTATACATACTCTTTAATTTTCTTTCTGAATCATATTTATTCCTTCCCTTCATTACATTCCCACACCAAATTTCCTATGGAAACATCCCTCTCTATAAAAGCTGTCATACTTTCTAGAGCTCATTTGCATCTACAGGTGTTCATGTCAAAGAGAAGATCCAGAATTTGCCTATTTGTGATCTATTTATTTCACTTATTAGGATATCCTCCAGGTGTCTCCATTTGCACCTAAATGGATCGATCTTGTCATTCTTCATGGTAGAGTAATACTCCATTTTATAAAAAAACCACATCATCTTTGTCCATTCTCCAGTTGATGGGCATTTGGGTTGTTTCCAGGATTAAGCTATCATGAACTGAGCTGCTATGAACAAGGGTGTACATCTGCCTTTCCAATATGATTTTTAAAATTCTTTTAGGTATATTCCCCCTAGCAGGGTCAAATGGGACCCCTAGTCCTAGTTTTCTGAGAAATCTCCACACGGATCTCCACAATGGTTGCACAAGTCTGCAATCCCACCAACAGTGGAGAAGGGTTCCTTTCTCCCCACAGCCTCGCCAGCATTTATTGTTGGTTGATTTTGTGATAGTGGCCATTCTTTGTGGAGTGAGATGAAATCTCAGTGTTGTTTTCATTTGCATCTCTTGAATGACCAGTGATGTTGAACATTTCTTCATATGCTTCTTGGCTGCTTTGACTTCTGCCTCTGAGAAGTGTCTGTTCATTTCAAATACCCATTTTTGAATTGGGTCTTTAAACTTGGGGAGGCTGATATGTTTGAATTCTTTATATATTGTAGATAATAGCCCTTTGTCTGATAAACAGCTAGTAAAGATTTTTTTCTCATGTTGTTGGTTGTCTTTTAGCAGTGCCAGCGACTTCTTTGGCTGTGCAGAAGCTTTTCAGTAGGATGAGATCCCATTGGGTGATTCTTTCTGCTAGTTCTTGTGCTATAGAGGTTTTATTCATAAATTCTCTGCCTAAGCCAATGTCTCTAAGAGTTTTACCTAGCCTGTTTTCCAGCAGGCTTATTGTTTCTTTTTTAATATTTAAGTCTCAGATCCATTGTGAGTTTAGTTTTGTGCATGGTGAAAGAGATAGGTCTAGCTTTAGCTTTTGGCAGGTTAAAGCCCAGTTTTTCCAACAACGTTTGTTAAAGAGGCTGTCTTTCTTCCATGGGGGATGTTTGCCTCCTTTGTCAAAGATTAAGTTTTCTGTTTTGTATTGAGTCCTCCATTCTTGTCTTCACGTTTAATTTCTTATTCATTTCTTTCTATTTGGGCATTCATGGATTTTGTATTTATTCTTTTAGGGCTGTTTTAAAAATTATTTTTATTTTTATTTACCAT
>PVIC010013573.1:0-37885 GCA_004025085.1 Thryonomys swinderianus
TAATGCTGGGCGTGGAGACACGCCCACCAACAATCAACACCGCATACCACAATGCCGGACTTGGTGGCTCACGCCTGTAATCCCAGCACTCGGGAGGCAGAGACAAGAGGATTGCTGAGTTCGCGGCAGCTTGCCTAGGCACCATAGTGAGCTCAGGGCCAGCCTGAACTACAAAGCGAGACCCTGTCTCAAAAAGCAAAAAAAAAAAAATCAGCTACTTGGCCAAAGATGTAGCTCAGTGGCACTGCACCTGCCTCGCAAGTTTAAGGTCCTGAGTTCAATCCCCAGTACCACATAAAAAGAAAAAAGAAAGCAAGCAAAAGAAAATATCAGCTACCACTGCATTTTAATCACAGATACCCATTTTGTTTGTAGAGGTCCCCTGACCAGTGGAAACAGAAAAGAGACAGGAGAGAGACGGGAAGTGAACGCATTTCCTGGGAAACAGTGCTTGCCCATGCCTATGAGGCAAAGGGACAAATATTTTCACACATTATCAGATAGCTGCACGAAGCAGCCTCCACCAGAATTTACAACTGAAGGCTACCAGAATTTACAACTTGTGAAATTGTGCCCGTCCGTATTTTCTCATTACGCTGGATGCGGCTGCAGACAGTGTGCACCCCCTCCTCTCCCCCGGCTCCCTCCCGCCACTGTCTCACTACTTCCTAGTTAAACCTTGTCTCAAGTTATCAACACCCTCTGGAGAGATAAGGCTCCTCTCACTTACAAGCTGTCACTAATAATCGAACTTTCAAGACTCCATCTCTGAGAGAGACTCCCCAAGCCACGCAGGTCACGAGAATTAACTGCCACCGGTCCTGGCAGAAAACTCGGCTCATCAATCTATAGCTTTCTCGTCATAATTAGAATAACGGCTCTGAAAATTTGGGCTGATGTTGACTTGGTCTCAGGCCGCAAAGAACGCTGATTAAAATCTTGGTGTGAAAGTTAATGATAAGTGCTGGTGGCGTTGCCGTGGAGACGGGGACAAACAATTCCCTCGCTGTGACATTTTCAATGTCCTGGAGAAGAAAAACTGTCCTCTTTAGTGTGGCAGCGTATGAAGCTTATTTATGGCTACAGGGCTCGGTGGATTGATGACTGTCGTAACACACTGTCAAATCCTTTACTGACACATTCATTTTTTTGGAGCCCCTGGTGCAGCAGAAATAAAATAAAATAATAAAAACAAAACCAGGGGGAAAATTCTCCAGCAGACCACAGACGGCCACCAGTGGACTTTCCTTTCACTACAGGACCCCAGAATTAATAGACAGAAAGACTTCATACTTGGCTCTGTAGCCAAGGAAAAGAGAGAGGCATAATTGGAAATCGCTGAGTAAGAAACAACAATATTGTGGCTGCCACCTCACCCCAGGAGTGTTTATTATCAAAGTAAGCTATCTGTAAATACTGCAGATAGTTAACTATAAACAAGTATGTTTGCCCTACTTCTCTTAGAGGATGACACCTTAGAAACTGAAGGAAGGTCTGGGGAAATTCTCGCGGCCAGAGACAAATTAAAATATAGCCCCTGTCTCCAGCATGCAGCCTCCGGCCACCAGAGTCAAATCCAGATGCAATCCAGTGATGCTGATTTCTAAAAACAATGGACACCCCGAGGGTCTGCAGAACCCGAACACACCCAACGCCGCTTTTGCTCTTCCTCCAAATGCAACACAAGCACCATGCGCCCATTCGTCTCTGCGAGGCAGCTGAGGTCTGAAGGTCGCCTGAAGGAACCCAGTTGGGAGCTAAGCAGGACTTCTGGCCTCAATCGTGGGTAGTCGCCGTGAGTGACGAGTCCCTGTGTCAGAGCAGGCGGGCGGTCATCCCACAAGTTCCGGACGCTTTCCTGTGGGCTCTGTGAAACGCGGCTGGCTGGTATAGTTCCACCGCAGGCAGATAAAGGAACTCCGAGCGGTGGTAGCAAGTCCATAAAGGGCTTCTCAAGGCTCTCTGGCATTTTCCTAGTTCCTTTCATTCAAGGATCCTAGTCATCATCGTTATTATTGTTGTTGTTATTCATAATGATAATGAAATAAACTATGCAAATGTGGGGAATGGCTTTAGCCCTAAGATGCAGGCAGTAATGTGGTAATTTATCTAATAATGGAATCGCAAAGTGATTTTATTTGCTTTTATGGCTCCTTTCTTTCAGTGGAGCTGGGCATCAATAATGGCGATGGTAATGAAATCAACTATGCAAATGTGGAAATCGTTTTTGTCCTGATGTACCAATTTAGCCAGCAAAGGAAATTCAGCCGAGTCTGATGTGCTTCTCCACACCCAGGAGCGAGGCCTGCAGAGCTGGTCTGTGCTCAGTTACTCAGACGTTAGGATTCACTTTCTAAAAGCAAAGCCCTGTCAGAGGACTTCACTTATGACCAAGACCTTCACTCCATGGTGAAAATTTTAGGGAGTGCCCTGGACAACATAAGTAGGAAGAAAGATTTTAATAGGAGAACAAGAGACAGAAGCTTCACAAATCAGCCCTGGGGCAATCAGGGGCTCCCGGGAGTCACCTCTTTAAGCAGACCTCTCCTGGGCCTTTTTCTCATGGCCCCAGAATTCTCCCCATGCTCAGTATAGCATTTGCCTCTCGTATGGAGTCAGTGGGGAGAATTTTTAGCCTGGATCAGGAGAGCTCTTTGGCTCCAGGAAATAACCGAAGGTGGCATTGAAATTGCCCCTCGGGCTAGCCAGAGTGGCTCACCTCCTCTTTTTCTATTTTTAGGGGTTTTTTTTTTTTTTCAGTACTAGGAATTGAATATAGGACCTCCACACTGAGCTACATCCACAGCACTTTATACTTTTTATTTTGAGACTGAGTCCATTAGGTCATCAAGTTACCCATCCCAAACTTCTGATCCTCCTACTTCAGCCACCCTGAGTGCCAGGATTCCAAGCATGTGCCACCACGGCCAGCTTAGCTCACCTCTTCTAACCCCAGCATGGCACTCCTGCCTTCTCAAACATGTAATGCCTACTGCTATGATCGCATGGTGGGAGAACACACAAACAACGGGGTACAAGACAGCCATCAAAGGCCAAGAAGTTTCAGCAGATTTCTGTCCAGTATTCATTCATGGGAGAGTCACAGATTTGAAAAACCCATGAGTTCTCCGAAGGCAGAGACCTTAACTTATTTTTCTTTGTGTCTCGAGCTTGGCATAGTTAAATGACCAGTAAATATCAAGTAAATGACAGAATGAATAAATGGAGGGGAAATAGGATAGACCTAGAAGACAGAACTCTAGATCTATATATTCTAATACCCCAGAACAAATACCCATGCGCAGTACTGTTCGGAGATCCAAGTATAGAGCCTCAGCGTTGGCCAAGAGCTCCAGAAGGCCCCACTCTGGTCTCCTTCCATTCAAAGGCCAAGAGTTTTTCCAGCCTGGAACCTACTTCCCAGTTAGTAGACATATTATGGGTAACCAAGGCCCAGATTCCCTTCTCAAACAACCATGGGCCTCTTCTAGGGCTTCAAAGAACCTCTTCTCTGGGTTCTACCTCTCATCAGTATATGGTGCCACCAGTATATGTGACCCCTAAGCCCATTGGGCAGCTAAGAGCAACTCAAAGTGGATGAAGGGTGATGGGCAAGCTGGACATCCATATGTATGTATGTATTGGCCTCTGTTGGTAAAGAATAGATTGAGAGGGCCGGAGATTTAGCTCAGTGGTTCCAGCTCCTGCCTAGCAAGTGCAAGATCCCTAGTTCGAGCCCCGGTAACCAGATACAACAATACCGGGCATGATGGCTCACGCCCACTGGCAATCAGTACCACATACCACAAATGCTGGGTTTGGTGGCTCAAGCCTGTAATCCCAACACTCGGGAGACAGAGACAGGAGGCTTGCTGAGTTTGAGGCTTGCCTGGGTACACAGTGAGCTCAGGACCAGCCTGAACTACAAAGGGAGACCCTATCTCAAAAACAAAAACAAACCAACAAAAAAAGAATAAACTGAGAGACAGAAAGAAAAGGGAAATGCACTAGTCAGCTTTTCTGTTGCTGGATACAATAGCTAATATCCACAGCTTAAAAAAGGAAAGGCTTCATTTGACTCATGTTTTAGGGATGTTCAGTCCATGGTTAGCTGGCTTCAAGGCAGAAACATTTTAAGAGAAGGACACGACAGATCATAGCGGCTTCATTCATGGTAGTTGGGAGGCAGAGCAGGGAAAATTTCCGGGGACCAAGCGTAGTACCAAAAGTCAAACTTCCACAATCCATCCATGCACACTCAGTAATGTGCTCTGCCAATCCTCTGGGTGTCTCCCAAGGCAACCAGGTCGACACGATCAAGCTTAACCATAACAGAAAGGGAGTTTCAAATAAGGGGTCTCATGTGGACTCTCCCCGGTGTCCCACAAATGTGAAGGGTGGGTCTGTGTGTGGATCTTCACGTCTTCGTGTCTTCAGTGTAATTTATGAGCTGTCACTCTGGGTCAAAGCCTCGGGGTTGGAGGGGCCTACCTGTGGTGTGAGAAAACACAATGACATTCTCACTCTGGGGCTGGTTGATGACTTGAGAAGGGAAGAAAAGGACCAGAGGAACAAACCTCAGGTTCTAAACAGATTGTCAATATTTAAATAAATAAATAAAAAGGAAACTCTAGCAGTCAGTTCCAATTAATTCATGGCAATCAGCTCCTCTTGTTCTATTAGTTACCATTACAGCCTCACATTCTTGAGCAGCATTCCAGAAGCTTTCATTAGGATCATTAACGTGATTTGATAACTGATGGTATTTGATTTCTGACTTTTGCACTCTGACTTGAAGCTTGGTGCAAGATGTAATCTCATTGACTGGGTTTGGGTTTTTTTCTTTCTTTCTCTCTTTCTCGCTCTCTCTTTTCTTTTGCTCTCATGAACACTTCACATGACGTTTCTTTGTTAACTGTAATTAATGTTCACATTTGTCACTAGTTGTATTATTTGGAAAAGCAGTCGTGATGATAAAAGATGTGACAAAGACACACACATGTCTTCTTATCCAGAATGGCTTTATCCTCATTTAGGTTTTGGGGGAAATTAAATGAAATAAGTCAAGCATGTATTTGTTTTCACAGTGAGGATGGATTGTTTAAAGTGATAGCTCTTGGAGAAACCAATGCAATTAGCTTTCTCAGAAAAAAAAGTGTCATTAGGCATGAGTGAAATCTTAAAAAGAAAAGGAAATTTGAATTGAGTCTGAAAGAATCAGGCTGTAAATCTCTCTCACTTCCACTGATGGTTGATGCTAAAGACAGAAGCTGTGCCCAGACAATTGGAGCTCAAGGTGACTCAGACAAAGGTAGAAGCCATCCTCCTCTTTCTCTTCTCTATCTTCTTCCCTCTCCTCTATCTCATGATCTTGCATTTTCTCGGTTGATAGATAGAAGATACCTAGATTGGCCTTATACACAGCATCATACAAATATTCCTACCACAGAGTACTCCTCGGACAAATATGCTTACAAAGTGGATACCGTCTACCCAGCAAACACAGGCCTAACTCCAGTCTTAAGAAGCATGACCTCTATGGTCTATAGGGTAAAAGGTAGGCAGCTGACAGGGTTCTATTTGTTCACAAAGAAAAAGTGAGCGGTGTTCCGAGAAACCCAAGTGTCTATTCGGATTCGGAGTTGGAGTGAGCAGCTGTGATGTCCTCTCAGTGTGGTGTAAACACCTACTGTGGGGAAAGGAAGAGCCACCTCCGCGCACGGACATGCCACGGTTTACCAGCACAGTTTACACACCGTTGCCAACGGGCCCAAATCAGTCCCTTCTTTCTAGCGCGGTCTTTCTTCCCCTCCCCCAGCCCAGTCTCAGAGGGGTTCCCTTCACCATGTACTCATGGTCTGCAATTTATTTTAAAGACGCTATTTTGATCCTCAAGAAGTACTTAGGAGAGCCGGGAACCATAAACACCTCCTTTTTAAAAAATTTGTTTCCTTTTTCCCAGCCTGTAATTTAACTCTGACTGGCACCATTCAAATCAAGTGTTCCGAGCACAGACCGCCATCAAGTCAGCTCCAACTTGGAGCACGTTTTTACGACCAAGTTGGAAATCCCTTAAAACAAGGTTTTCGGAGGGAAACGTTTGACAGACTTAACTCTTGTGGTGCAAATATGCCACGATGACATAGCAATTAGTTATTCAAAATATGCAAAGGGATTACAAGCTTTTTCAAGTCATTTCATAAATATGTCCTCTGCTGGTACACAATCAGTAATTATATCATTCTTACTGAACTGTAAACTTCCTGAGCATGATTTATATCTCATTGAAATCAACACAAAAGTATTTGTTTTCTCAAAGGAAGAGCCCCAGTTCTAATCTCTAAGGCTCACACACATCAAAGCTGGAGAACTACTGTTCTGTCTCACTAATGTAAATAAAATGGTACACAAATATTCATGCAAATTAAGACAGAGAGGTCTGTCAAGAAATATTTATCTTCTGGGCCTGCTGTGGATTTGCGTAGCACTCCCCTAAGAAAATTTCTACTCAGCACTTGAGTCAATAAGAGAGAAAGACAAACCGCAAGACGGTTATTATGGCCTATGTTTAGATGTTCCCCAAACCCTCATGCAGTCATAGACGGGGCTTTGTCAGAGGCAGCTGGATCTAGAACGTGTGACCCAGGGACCTCTTTCCGGTGCCGTGTTAGGATCAAGAACATTAGTATTAGGGCTGTGAGTGCTACACACTTAAGTAGCTTGGATAAGACATAAGGCATAGAAAGAGCTCTGGTCGACCTTTGTTGTTTCGCTACCTCATGCCCACCATGAACTGCTGCTCCCCTGAGATGCCTGTCTGCTGTCTCAATATGCCTTGGAGCCAAAGACTAAAAGCTGTACAAACTGGGAGCTAAATAAACCTTTCCCCTTTTTACTTTAGGTCTTGGGTATTTTGTCTTAGCAACAAGAGAAAAGTAACTAAGACAACAGACCCCCACCCTCTGTTGTCCGCCCTGCAGAACTAATATTAGAGAAATCACACACCTGAGATGGGTCAGGCACCAAAGCCATCAGGGATGGATGGTCCATCCTTTCTTGGCCCATTCCACCCCCAAATCTAAGAGGTTGCAATAGTTGAGCAATGTTGGAAAGACAAGGAGAAAGGGAAGCATATCTAGCTGAATGGATGATGTTGACTACTCAGCTTTTGGTTTTAGTTTAATATATGGCAGCTGTCCAGGAACTGAGGACTGGCCACATAGCTGAACCAAAAAGACAGGGTCACATGGAAGCTCTAGGATAAAGAAAAGCTCTAAGAAAATCCCCCTAACATCAGCTCGTTCTGAAAAATTTGAATGTCTTTCTTCATAGCACAGTGAGTAATGTCTGCTCCACAGCTCATAGACATGATCTGCTCCACATGCTTCATAGACATGATCCTTTTCAATGTCTGTCTCCTCTACTGGATTATAAATTTATTCATGGCTAGGCCTCTCCTGGAACCATGTCTGCTAAGAAAAGTTTGCTAAACATTCTGAGCCAAATTTAGTAAAAGTATCTCTTCTGGAAAAAGCACACACTAAATTTTTGTTTACAAGGCTGGAGCTATTGAGACCTTTTTGTTCTACAACCAAAATCTGACCTTCTTCAACATTTTCTCTACACTGAAATATTTTATTACAAGTGACAAGTCGAAGAACTCCACATCTGAATCAGATTAAAGTTCAAGCTACAGGAAAACACAACATTCTATTCTTCTCTGTGAAACCAATGTCCAGCACATGGCCAACCACATAGTATGTCCTCATGGATACAGCACCTAGGTTAAAAGTGGCATGGATGGGCAACTTTAGCATTTCTGAAATATCAACATTTCCAAAGGCATCTCCATATCTCATTCCTTCTATTGTCCAAAACTCCCAACACAATAGTTGTTCTTCAAGGTTAAGGTCTTCAACCAAATGACTCTTATTTAAGAGAAAATTGTGAACAAGCCATGCCTAGAAGTAAATTCTATCCCCAAATAATCTATGAATAAGCCTGTAACCTGAAATATATTTTCCCATAAGTTACAGTCAAGCTCCACAATGACTCACAAATCCCGTTATCTTGGACACTGCCTACATTTGGGATAATGCAAAGCCTGGACTCTTTTTGTCTTTCCCTTATCTGGGGGAACTCTCAATTATGCGTGGTCTTGGAGGGGTAGTACCCATCCCCAGGCCCAGTAGAGCGCCAACCATCTAGACTTCTCTTCTCCCTGGAAGTCAAACCATTGCCAAACTCCCAGCTTCTTTCCTGGAATTCTCCTACCTGGACTGGCATCAGGAATAAAGGAGACAAAGACAGAGGGCTAATGAGAAGTTATTTGTGACAGGAAAGTGCCAAGCATCTGGGTAGAGGTTCCTGCCTCCAGAAATTTGTCTTGTGTCTTCATTTTGAAACTTCTAGGCCACTTAGATACCTTTCCCTTCACCTTATCACCACCTTCAACTTTCAGTCAGTCATGAGAGCCCCTAATACCTTTTGTATGGACTCCCTCCTTATTTTTTATAAAGAACAAAAGATGACCAGTGTAATCAATGATCTTTTACTGGTCTATCTGAGAGATCAAAGGATATGCATTTTCCTTGAAAAGTAGGGAGAAGAACGATAGCAAAACAAGTTCATAAACAACAGGAATTCAACAAACTGAGAAGAAAATTTGTTCCTCTTTGTATATGAGTGCTTGAGGAGAAACCATTCTGATTAGAAGCAGATGCTCCAATCTTAGAAGGTTCATTAGCCTGCCTCAAATGATGGACTAGTATATAACCAGTATCAAATTTCTTAGTCAATTTAGCCTCAGTTTCCCTGGCCTTAGGACTGATTCGATAGATCCTAAAGTTACCTAAAGAGCTCAGACATTTTAAGGTTTAATAAAGATGAGACCAGGACAAGGAAGCATTCCCAGGCCCTCTGTCAACTCACAATTTCTAAGAGCTCTAATCTCTTACACTCGCCTTCCACAAATATCAGATGAACATCCCTGGCACCATGTTTCCCATGTCTTCAAGGTTGTTGACCCTAACTATGATCTTCCTTAGAAAATAAATAGCAAGAACCCTGTGATGGTAAAGGCCTAATTAATTTTGTCATTAAATCAAACCCGTCAACTTAACCTTTGATTCTAGGAGAAGAATTGTTGATAAAAGACTCCGCTACTCATTGGAGAACCATCACCTATTCTCAGAGGCATATTTAAACTCTTATTTCCCCAGACCCATAGCTACATGGCCTTCTTCTACATGGCCAGAGAACAGCCACTGGTTCAGAGCAGGGGTGGGCATCTGCTAATGTTGAATACATTTCAGCTTTTCTGCAGTAAGACCTTAATTTCAGAGATTTATAACTAGTATAAATCTGTCTTGAGCAGAACCCTGACACAAAATTACTTTGCCCAGTAGCAATTTTTTAAAGTTTCGAACTAAGTGCCTTTTATTCAACTTTACAACCAAAAAGAAGAAAAAAATGAAAAAGAAAGAAACAAAGCAAAGCACCATAAGTTCTGCCCTCCAGGCTACAAATGTTCTCATGTATACAACACACATGCACGTGCACGTGCACATGCCCACAAGCACACAGTTGCGTGCTCCCCGAGCCAGCACTGGTATCACTCAGCTCCTCCAGAGTAGAGTGTGTCACAGGGCCATCAAGGGAGAAGAGGGCTGGATAAATATCCACCAAGGAGACTGATGTCAAAAATCCAGCCCAGCTTGATTCCTGTATCCGGGGGAATGGACCTTTTCTGTGAAATTATCACCCACCTGCAATATCCAAGTGTCATGCTCATTTTGCTTAATGAGTATTTATTTGGTAGCAGTGGGGGTTATTTATTATCTCAGCAAACTTTTCCCAGTGATATGGGGTTCAGCAAGACAGATCACACAGCTCCCCTATTACACTCCAGTGAGACAGGAGGCAAAGGGGAAGGAGAAATCACAATTACAAGAAAAAATAACTTTTACATTAGCAATACACCACTGAATGTAACAGGTACTACTCTAAGTGCTTTATACACACTAAGTTGTGTGACCCTAATCATAGACACACAAGGTAAGTAATATTGTTTTCCTTATTTTTAAGCTAGGAACATAGTAAATCAGACAGCTAACAGGTGATGGAGCCAGAACTGGAACCCCAGCAGTTCCCAGGTCTGTGCTGTACCCAGCATTGCCGAAGAGTTCTCTTCAAAATAGCAATCTCACTATTCCACTCCAGTGCTCATAAAGGCCTAGATTAATCAGAATTGTAATAGTAACAATAGTTGGTCTTCAATGGAATATATCTTTTGTCACATACTTTACGTCCACCTTCCCTTTGGTCAGTTTTCACAGCATCCTAATGAAGGCATGGCTTATATCAACCTCCACACACAGGTGATGAAAGTGAGACAGAGAGGTTACAGGAACTGCTCAAGGTCCCGAGTACAAAGGAGAGGACCGGAACCCTCCTTACATCTGGTTGACTCCAAAACCAGAATTCCACCGAGTGCACGTGGCAAACTCTGTGGATGTCAGCAGAGTCTACGCTGGGCCACCAGGCCTGCAATTTCCCACCTATGTCCTCTCATCTTCTGAACACAGATCAACTATTTCAGAAGGAAGGATCGATCTTTCTTCTGAAATAGTGTCATTCTAAACTTCATTTGACTCCTCTGTGCAAGGCGCTCATCCCTAGGGAATTCCCCACGTACGTTTAAGCTATTGCAACACCACAAAACACTTAAAGTTTGCTCTTTCTATCCTAGCCCTCTGTTTCCATTTCCAGTTGTCACTGATAAGTACCTGGGAGTTCTAAGGCTACAGCAGCGTGCTTAAAAACTCAGATTCCAAAATCAAGGAAACTGTTTTAAATATAGTGACACTAAGCTAGCTATGTGACCTCAGCTGAATTATTTCTCTGTTCTTCTGTTTCCTCATCTGTAAAATGGACTACTATGAGCACCTACTTCACAGTGATGAAATAGGCACAGGTGTGTATTTCACAGCACACGGTACACAGTGAAGGCTCAATCAGTATTTTTTATTGATGGTGATGTTGCAGGAAACAATTTAGCATTGGCTAATCTGATTTCAGGTAACCTCTGCTCGAATCCAGCCAGCACCTGACAGATTCATCTTCTTTATTTTTTTTCCCCTAGTACCAGTGTTCAAACTGAGGACTTTATGCTTGCCAGACAGGTGCTGTGCCACAGAGTACATCCCTGGCCCTAGTCAGATTCATCTTAAAACACCATTTGTGTTGCTCACTGGCTCAAAGGTTGCCTATTAACCTGCAAATAAAGAACAACACCACCGGAAGTGAGATTCAATGAAGAATGGTGTTGACCACACAATTTCCCTGTAGCTTTCTGGATAAAATCCAATCTCCACCCCAGGATTTCAAATTCTGAAAGCTGCCGCTTTCCCACTATAATTCCTCCAAACAAATGTTTGTAATTTCTTAAAAATTTAAACAGTCTATATTTTGATCGCCCTCACATATATACACACACACATCCTACCTGTGCTTCCAATGCCATGGTCCTTAAGTCCTACTGTGTGTCAGAATCATCCAGAGAACTTTGAGACACACAGACTCCCAGTGGGCTAGCCTGGGGCTCAGGTATTTCGGTTTCTAAAATCCCCCGGGTGATTCTGACGGGTACTCAAGAAATTCACAGGTCCTTAGGAGTCCTTGAAGCTCTGTCACTTCTACTTTCAAATGAATCCCGAACACTGTTCCGTTATTCACATCTCATGAAGTGATATTCTTATCGCTGTGAGCAACCCAGTTCAGCGCACCCTGCACACCCCACTAGATTGTAAACTCTAAAGGAAGGGAACATGTCTAGCCCATTTATAAATATGAGGTCAAAGTAATGCCCCCTGTTAGGCAGTCATACATACTTTTAATGTAAGCTTCGGCTTTGACTCTCTGGAGAACATAATTTCAAGGCAGGTAGAGATGAATGACAAATATTTTGCTTTCTTCTATGTGCCCAGTACCCAGTGAAAATAAAACTATCCAGAGTCTCGAGTGGCAAACAGTAGGTGTACAGGGCCTGCATGACTGGCAAAACCAGGTCATCATGAAGAAGCCAATGTACATAATATCCAGCATACGCAGTATACCAAGGACAACATTAATAACATGACCTGCTACTACATGAGCTCCATCCAGTGAACCTTTATTGGGACCCAGAGACAAGGGTATTAAAGGGCAATGGTCATCCTGAGGTGCAGTGCATGGCTGCTTAATTTTCATCAGGCATCTGTGATATCAAACATTCCCGCAAAATCTGCGCTGACTGGTTCCTCCCACAGTTCTTTGCAGTCCCTCAGAACTCTCCAAACGGGTCTCTGAGCGGAGGTGATGGAACAGTCTGGCCACATCAGGTCCTTACACGCCCTCTGCATCTTTAAAACGATCCTAAGAAGTTAGCTTCGTGCCCTTAGGCCCCTGAGGAGCAAACCAACCCGGGACCATTCTAAGAGGACTGCGACGTCAGACTGAGCACTGAATGGGAGCATTCTTGTGTGGGCCACACGTGTCAGAGGCAGAAATTTCAGGTGAGTATTTGATACATCACCAGCTACTATCACCGTTCTACCACCGCTGAGGGAAAGAGGATATTAAATATAATACATAAGATAACATTTAATAAGGAAAACTGGATAATGACTTAGTAAAAAGGACATTGAGTCAGGTTCTAAGCCATTGCCCTGAATTGGGAATGGCATCACTTATGTCTTAAGTTAAATTGAGTAAAACTTCCTAAACGGTCCCTTAAAGAACACCTGTAAGTAATGAGTTGGAATATCTAATTCATCTTCCTTTGTGCTCCAATCCTTAGGGGTAGGTCAAGATTCCTGGGCCTATAGCCAGGAGAGTCTGGGCTGAGCTGCTCACGGTGGCAGGAGCGTCCCAGCCAGGCTGCAGCAGGATGTCCCCTGCTATGCTCTGCAGCCGCCATCGACAGCGGCCGGAGGGCTCAGCTGGTACCACATTTTCTTCCTTTTGTTGCAGTTGGCGGACAGTAAGATACATTCAACACTAGAGCAGACAGAGATGATAATGAGAGATAGAGGATAATGAGGAAGAGTACTTTGTGGAGCCAGAAAACAATGGACTTGATGAAGTTCCAACAGTATCACCGCAATCACCAAAATCACTGGCCACGTCTGTCACACCCCTTCCTTCCATGTATCTGGAACAGAACAAAACTTTCTCATTTAGCCTCACGGTTTTAAATGTTGCCTCCACACCGATCCTAAATTCCTACCTCAGTCTGAGCTTCCTGACATTTCTACTCGGACAACATGTCCAGGACGCTTCATGAGGCCCAAAGCTGCTCCTCCTACTACCTTCTCCCAGTGAGTGGCTCCTCCAGTGACTCCATGGAACAATGTCTCCTCTTTGTCTCTCCCATGCCATTTCTTTTTGTTTGTTTGTTTTTTGAGACAGGGTCTCGCTTTCTAGTTCAAGCTAGCTCTGAGCTCACTATGTAGCCCAGGCAAGCCTCGAACTCAGCAATCCTCCTGTCTCTGCCTCCCGAGTACTGGGATGACAGGCGTGAGCCACCACACCCAGAACTGGTATGTGGTGTTGATTGCTGGTTGATTGCTGGTGGGCGTGAGTCTCCATGCCCAGCATTGTATGTGGTTACTGGGGATCGAACTCAGGACCTTGCGCTTGCGAGGCAGGTGCTGGAACCACTGAGCTAACCCTCCGGCCCTCCTATGCCATTTCTAACCAGTAAGTCTTTGCCATTGTTCCTGCTAAACACGTAGGTGGTGACCGTGTCTCACCATGCCCCTGGAAACCACACGTAGCCATGCCAACATCATCCCCTGTCTGGACCACTATGATAGACTCCTGACTAGTCAGTCTGCATCCATTCAGTTTCCTTGTTGAATTCCCTCGCCACGTACCCACACCAATGTCAGAGTGAACAAGTTAATTTAAACTCAAGTCAAATTGTGTTCAAAGCTTTCCAATGGATTTCCTTCTATTATAAGATGAAACCTGAAGTCCTGGCCAGGACGAGACTCTCATATTACCTATCACTCACCCACCTCACCGTGACAGCCTCCTGCCATACTGTAAAGTCACCCACAAGCTCCCACCTTGAACCTTTGTATGTGTTGTCACCTCCACATACACCCACGTCACTCTCTTGTCCTCCACCATCCTCAGGTCTCTGCTGAAATGCCATTCTACACGGGTACTCTTCCCAATCTGACCTCCCTTTATGAATGGTATCACCACCTGCTCACCCCATGAGCTATTTGCCATCATGCATCGTCCTGCTAAGGACATGGGTATGTGCTGTGCTTCTGCTCCCACCACCAGCATCCAGGACTATGTAAGCTCCTTGAGGGGAAGCTGGCTTTCTGCCTGATTCTCTCCTGCTGTCCTCACTGCTGTTTCCCAATATCTAGAGCATAATCCAGGTCCTTGGGATATTTGTTGAATGTATAAATCCAAGGCTCCTAGTCGCATGCAACAAATGTCAATCTTTCTCTCGCTGAGACATTGTGTGTCCACTGGGGACCAATGATGAAAGCTGGGATTCTTTCTCTACATGAATCCATGACTACATTGACCAGCCACACCTGTACAGCTGCATACTGCTTCACAGTTTGCAAAGCACTTGAACATGTACTTATTCTAATTTTTAAACGCTTCTTGCTACAACTCTAACATATAGTTAGGTAAGACCAACAATAAGGTGTCAACATCAAATCCAGGTGCATTCAGGTCTGTATAACAAAACAGCACAGACTAGATATCTTACAAACAATAAAATTGTATTTCTCACAATCCTGGAGCCTCGGACATACAAGATTAAGGCACCAGCAGATTTGGTGTCTAGTGAAAGCCTCCTTTCTGATTCACAGATGGGGCCTTTCAGCTGTGATCTCATATGGTAAAAGGGCCGAGGCAGCTCTCTGGGGTCTTACAAGGGCAATGATACTATTTATGATAGCTCCTACCCATGATCTAGTCACTTTCGAAATGCCCCCACCTTCCAATACCTCACCTTGGTGACTGGTTTTCAACAGATGAATTTGGGAGGACACAAGCACGCAGAGACTAGCAAACGGCGTCCTGCCTGCCCGTCCTTCCTCCTTGCCTTCAGCACACCTGGGTGAAGGGAACTCTTGTCTACTCTGTGCTCACAGGACTCCAGGTGCACAGCGCATGGCCAGCACGTACAGGGCTTAGTGAGGACAATCCATGCACCAGGTAAAATGAGCCCAGCAGTGGCATCTCTGGAGAAACAAGACAAGCAGGTCTACATATAGAGGAACTATCGTTGGCAGCTGACTTCTCATCATGAACCTGACCCTGTCCACACCTACACCAGCCCTTCTGAAGGTTCCAGTTGAACAGAGGCTGAACGAGACCAGTTTAACTTCGGATCAGAAGAACAGCTGAACCCTGGCACCTGCCCATTATAATCAACACAGAAGCCTTTCAAAAGTACCCATGGCCAGCCCCACTCCAGACTAATTAAATCAGAAGCTCTGTGGGTGAAGCCAGAGCCCTGGCAATTCATTTAAAGCTCCCTGGGTGACTATAAAGGACAGATGTTGCGAACCACTGGTTCAGAGCTTCATCATTACAAAGTGCTTCCACTTGCATTATATCCTTTAGTCACCCTGGGGGTGGCAGGCAGGGCACCCTAGGGAGGCAGGTTGATCAGGTATTAATACCAAGTTAGTGGTAGAGAAACTGAGGTTCAGAGGCAGGGAGTGACCCATGGTCCTCTGCTTAGCTAAATAGTGACAACTGTGGCCAGGTGTGGTTCAGGAATTGAACAGTTTTATCTTAGCGATGATTTTCAGATGGTGGTCAAACCACCTGGGGATTTTGTGGCAATACTGAGCCTGAATCAGTGGGACCATAACGGGGCCCCAGAATCTGTATTTCTAACAAACTCCCAGGACACTGATCCCACAGGTCTCTGAACCACTCTCAGGAGTAAGAGCCTGACAGACACACATCCGCAGGAACCAAGCCAAACCCATTCTTGAGTCCTTGTGTGGTGATGGTTGGAAACCTCTCCACAGCTTCTTGCAGTTTTCTGGACCAGAGTGAGTATCCACACTGTACCATACGAGCTCTGTACCACAACACTCGTGTTACCCAGCCTTCTACCTGTCTGGACCACATCAACCTGGCGACACGCTGCGAAGCAAGGTGAGGAAGCCTACACGCACTCACACAGAATAAATAAGTCCACCCCTGAAGACCCAGCCAACTTCGTGACACTCATACATAACCTTTCGGAGGACGCTGCCATTGAACTTGATGTCACCAGGGAAGATGAGCCATGCTGGCCCTGACTACCATTTGTCAAGTCGGAACCGATTATATCCAGACATCATTCTATTCCCCGATATTACCTCTCCATTATTCAGGGAAGGGTATGCTCTTCTCACTGTAATTTTTAATGTTTTGTGTGCCTTTTAAATACCAGCCACCACATACAGAGAGACAAAGACTTCAAATGAGTGCCTAAGATATTCCATTTCAGGTTTAAATCTTTAAATACACTTATGAATTTTTGACCTTCACAGATTACCTAATGTCTTTTCCCTCGTAATGGAAATATATCCCAGGGAATCCTCATCAATGCTGTCTCCGTGGGGCCCTCTTCCTTGGGCACCGCCTTGCATCTCAGTAGTCAAGCCCTGTGTTTGCTGCCCGAGGTCACTGCCCCTGAGGCCAGAGGATGGACCCAGGCTGCTTCGGGTCTGAAGAAAAGCCTCTGAACCCTCCACACCTGGGATGTCTTCCGGGCAGCAGGAGTCCACCTACGCCTCAGCTCCCACCCTTGAAGATTCTGCCTTTTTGCTTAGCTCAGCCCCGGTCTTAATTTCTACCACCTTCACGCCAACTGTGCAGTTCTACAGCGAACTACACACAGCATGTAAGAGAAAAGTTTTGCCCCCTAAACCAGACAGGACTCAGCCCACTCCGTACCCACCCTTGTACCCTGTTCAGAGGTGGACACATGCAAGTGCTTAACAGCTAAGTGCTGGTCAACTTCAACAGCAGAATCTGAGTTGCTACCCACAACGGGTTGGGCTCTGATCTTCAGAAAACTTGTCCTTTCTTAGAATGTCCTGGCACAGTCGTCCAGGCTCACCACTCTCTTGCTGCCCGTTTCCGTCCCTCTTCACTTAACAAGGATTTCATAGGTACATTTGATCTAGGAAAAGAAGTAACAATCCAGATTGTTCCAACACAAGATCGCTGACACTAGGAGTAAGCCAGGAGCCACTGGAGCCTGTAGCACCCTCTACTTCAAAAGCAAAGGGCCCCCCTCCCCATGGCTACTCTATACTCTCCACACCTCCCCACTCAGGAAAATAAGTAAGGGGAGGAACTTATTCACATTTCTCCTGGAGAAACAGAAGATGACTTCTAGTGTCTCCAATGAGATTCTAATTTCAAGTGGAAGAAAAATCGGACTCGTGGTAGTAACCCTTTGTGTGTGCCCGTGAGATGACGTCACGTGTTAATACTTCGTATTCCTCCCCTGGTCATTTGGACTCTCTGACACTTAACCCCACTCCTACCGTTTGAAATCTGTATCTGTATCTGTATCTGTACCTGGTTTATTTTTATTTTTCTGGCTTGTATTCAGATATTTCCCTGTACGATCACTGATCTTTATGCTCCTGTGCGCGGCCAGAGGAAATGGAATTCTCACCCAAATAGGAAGTGAGACATTGTCAGAGGAAACCTTTCTAAACAAGATGAGACCATTCTTAGCCTCATAATTATGTTTGGCTTTTGTCTGAGTTCCCCAAACCTTGAAAAATGGTCACCTTATTTTCCATCCTTCTGCGGAGACCATGTGACCCATAATATATCCTAAAATGAACAGGATATATTACATGTGTGTGTACAGATGTTATCCGTATATGTGAAGTGTGACATCTTTACTTCTCTGTCATCAAGCAGAAGTAATTAAGAATAATCAAGTGGGTGTTAATTGGATGTAATGAAATAATCTCCAGTCAGCCTGAGCCTACTATTTGCCTCCTCCTAATAATTATGAACACTACAGAGTCATAATAATCTCCCTTTTTCTTACGGAAGCTAAGCAGAGATACAGTATTTACTCAGCTGATGGCTTGTTTTGTCTGCAATTTAGTCTGTTTTAAGCTAGAAAACTCAGAATTTGCCAAGCTGTCACTAGCCAGTGGGCCCAGACCCGGGATGCAGGGTTCCTGGTGACAAGAGTTCAGTGTACGTCATCTGAGAGAAAGGGACAGATATTAATTAAACTGACCTCTGGCTGCAACTGTACTTGGACACGTAAGTGTCAAAATAAATAAACAAACAAAAGCTTTGAGTGTGTCGTGCTCTAATGTCCTTGGGGACCAGGCACTTCAATGCCCAGTGCTTCAAGGAAAAGAAGAGCATTTCACATGTGACTCTCTCAACACTCCGCTCTCCTCCTTAGCTCTAACTCCAGGCCTCCGCATCCGCGGAGATGCAGACTGGCCTTTGATCATATTACTTCAGGAGCCTCGTTGGGCGACGATTACAGTAGTGAACTAAAAGTGTCTTATCGAGAGTGACCATTAGAAACATATTACTGGCTATTAAGCAGATGGTTAGATGTTTTTAAAGAGCTCTTACATAGTAATAGAATCCAGAGCCGTTGACTATATTTATTACTCTCCTAAGAAAGTGGAAAAAATAAAAAGATCAAATGTTTGTTCCAGGGGTAGTTAATTTCTTTCTCACAGGATTATAGGAAGGTAGTATATAGAATAAAAACCGGCAGCTGGTAACTGGATTTTAAAGCGGGTTTCTAAATAAAGTTAAGATTAAAGGTCATTGCTTTTCTTTTTCTTATCAGAGTCTTGCGAGGTAGGATTGCAAAGGAAGCCTCTCTCCCTGATAGCAGAACACACACACATACACACAAAATAGGAAACATGCATATAGACCAGAGATTGGCCAACTTTTCATAAAGGATGAGTTCACAAGCATGTTAAACATCACTGGCCTGAAAGCATTGTCACAACTACTCAGGTGTGAACTTAAAGCATAGAATTAGCTACAGATGACAGCAAGTGAATGGGCATGACACTAACAATGTCCTAATAAAGTTTTATTTACAACAACGGGTAGCAGCAGGTTTTGACTGATGGTTCAGATTTTACCCACACTTGTGTTAGACACCCAGAAACACGCCAAAGTAGGAACGATGTTTTAGAGGAAACAAACCCACCCCCCACCTCTCCATCAGTGTCTTCTGTTTGAAGAGATCTCTTTTTTCCTATCATACACATTTCTGAAGATGTGCTTGAATCAATATATTCTGAACTACATCTTATTTTTCCACTAACACACTTTTGTATAAAATTTAAACTTCATTTTGGCACTGAACCATAATAGTTACCATCCCTCTCTGAAACATGTGTTGTCGCAGGACTTCACAAACACATATGATGCTGCCATTATTTATATGAATTTGCACATTCACATGTAAATTTGCATGCTTATATATAAATTATTTGTGTGTATGGAAGTTTATCTCTTCTGTTTCCTCTATTCACAATTTTGGATACTGTGCTTTCTTAAAGATTGATCCATCTATAATTTTTCAGCAAATAAAGTCCAGGTCCTATTCCAAGTTCTCCATTAAACAGAAGCCCATGACTTTCCACAACAGAGACGCACACTGGATATTTTGAGCTCCAAAAGGAGTTCATTGAACTTCTGGGTAAAGTGGAAAAACACAATGACCTACAAGTGAAGAATCTTCATCTTTTGGTCTCAATTCTTTTGCTAAAGATCTGTGTGACCTAGGACAAACGACTTAACCTCTCTGAGCCTTGAATGCCTCTGACAAATGAGGGAACCGGAACAGAGGATGGCTGGAGTCACCTTCAAAGCTTTAATATCCTCTGATCAGTGGATAGGAAACAACTTAATTAGCTCACTTGATTACGGGATAATACTAATGAGGCCAAAGGAGCAAGTTAAATAGCCATGCAAGGCTGGCTAGCGTTAAACAGAGAAAAATACTGTCACATGGATTATAGCTCAGCGTGGTGGACTAGGGAGTGCGATGAGTTCACCCTTCTCAAGTCAACACAGAAAACAGGTGATTACAATAAGTCACAGTGGACAAATAATGGCATCAATATTTACTATGACTGCTAGGTGCCACCATTGAGCATTTCGCCCTGATTGTTTCCATTTAGTTTGTGTGGGACTGTTTCTTCCCCAGCGTGTAACAGGCCAGCCTGTGGTCCTACTACACAATACTAGTGTGCAGCAGATACTGTGTTTACACACCACATGAGGTCAACAAGCCCAAACCGGCCCACTCGCTGCTTAACAAGACAAATCCAGCAATAACACACACAGGTATTGTGCAGGGTCAACTCAGCACGGAAGCCTCTGAATGTCTATTCTCCATTTGAGCCTCATCGAGTTGCAGAGTGCTAACCACTGACAGACCCCTGTCAATAAGAAGACAGAGGCTCCCAGCTGTCACTACTGTTACATCCAAAAGATTTAGGCCACAGTTTAGAGGCAAAAGAAAAATAAAATGTGCTATGTCACCAAGTTTCTCTTCTTCTTCCAGGTCTATATTCTCTCCCTATTTCTTGGTTAACCATGGTAGACCCAACTACCCATACGCCCACCTCATGGTTTTATTCATTGGTCTATTTAACATTTACTCCATAGCATCTCTGAGGCTGGTCAGGTTTAAGGCACTTGGGACTCAGTGGTAAGAGCGCTGTGCTTACCAGTCACTTTGGTGACTCACTGTAGAAGGCATGTCCTAGGCATACGCATTATGCAGTGTCTAGAGTGCATTCCTAAAGTGTAGAAGAAGTATTGCTTGTCATCAGAAACTCTGCAATGCTTTTCATACTCTTCCAGTTCCAATTTATTTATTTATTTTTTTGTTTTTGTTTTTGTTTTTGGAGACAGGGTCTCTCTTTGTAGTTCAGGCTGGCCCTGAGCTCACTATGGTGCCCAGGCAAGCCTTGAACTCAGCAATCCTCCTGCCTCTGCCTCCCGAGTGCTGGGATTACAGGCGTGAGCCACCACGCCCAGCACTGTGGTATGTGGTATTGATTGCTGGTGGGCGTGAGTCTCCACGCCCAGCATTGTATGTGGTTACCGGAAATTGAATTCGGGACCTTGCGCTTGTGAGGCAGGTGCCAGAACTACTGAGCTAACCCTCCGGCCCCTCAGTTCCAATTTATTAAACACCATACATTCACCAAGGCTTAGGCTAGGCAAAAATGAGTCATACACCCTGCCTTCCAGGAGCTTGTGGCTTAGAGGACTTTTCCATGTGACCTTCAGGTGGGAGAAGGATCAAAGCACCAGCATCATGTCTAAATCCGTAGCTTCTCTGAGGCTGCCTATCTTGACATGAATGACAATGCCAAGTGCTTCTTCTCACGCCTACAAGGGCACATAGCAACAGGTACAGGCCACGCTATGCTCCAACTAAGAGAGTCCTTGGAAACCTTTTAATATCCTACTGATCAAAACCCTGGCACTTGGAGTGATGAGGTCACTTGCCCAAAGTCATACAACCAATAGGCAAAAATAAGCTCCGTGAGGCATATGTTCAAGGCAGTTTACTCCCTCGGCATTAGAGCAGGCCGCCACATTCAGAAAGGGGGACTGCAGCCCTACAAACAACTCGACTTCCACAAAGTCACTTTCATCAAATAAACAGAAAGCCAACAGGCTGCAGTAACAACAGCACTAGCCAAAGAAGCATCACCATGTCCTGAGAGGTCTTGTGTACTGTCATCCTGACCTGGGAAATGATGCTCACGATTCCCATGACCATAAAGGCTCCTCTCCACTCCCAAGCTCTAGTGTAGACTCTAGACTCTTTGACTTTGGAGATCCAGACAACCTACCAGAGAAGGTGGGCAGCTCAGAGTAAGGAAATAGAAATCCCAGAGTCACAGCCAGGTCCCATACTGCTCCTTCACCGCCATGGCCAGTTTCATATCATAATGGCATCCACACACCTCCAGCCATCTTGGTCTTGGTCTGGCCCACAAGGCCCCTCATGACCTCACCCTGCAGGCTCCGAGCCACACCAGCTCCCGTTTTGCTGGTCCTCCACCTGTCCTGGTTGAACCACAGTCCCCGTGCCCGGGTGCTGTCCTCTCCCAGGTTCCTCAAATCTCCAGCAGCCCTGAGAAGATTGCCCCCTGGATCCTATCAAGACCACAGGACGACGCCTCTGTCTAACCTTCCCGCACACAACACAGGGGGCCTGTTCAAGCTGTGCACAATCCACACACGCCTCTCCGGACACAGACACAGAGTCACCTGTCCTTCCCGGCTCTAGTACAGCAGTGGGAGGCTTCTGCTGAAGCCTTTCACGAAGTGGTTCCATTAATTCTACCCTCACCCGCCCAAACTGAAGCACTCTTCAAATCCATTAAGGAATGTTGCTATTAGATACACAAGTGCTTATTTACATCCTGTAAACTGAGGACCAGATTGCTAAGGTCACGGGAAAAAAAAAAAAAAACTCCCAAGTAGCTTACAGAAGGTCAGAATTCCTCCCTGTGCCTCCAGTTTGACTACAAATGCCTCACAATGAATTGCTTGATGAGGACAGGGCTCTGCGCTACAGTGAGAATTTTTCTTTTATTTGGCAAGCAATGAAATCATTAACGTAATCTATCACCATCCCCGCTAACAGAATCTCCCCATGTCATCTCTTTCACTGTACATGGGCACAGAAGACACACATCTATTGTCTCTTCCTTCTGGAAGTTGTAAATGTAGGGAAATTGTCATCATTAAATTGAATATGATGAGAGTCTCCCCCGTCTCCCCCTTTCATTGTCTCACTCTGTACCTCGGCTCTGCCTGACACATACCTTGTAAATGTCAACACACAAGCATGTCCCCAAGACCAGTGGGGAGAAAGTTGTGATTACCAGCAAAAAATCCATCATGTGATGCCCACCGCTCACCCTGCCACAAGAGGAAATGATAATTGCTTTGCCGCACAAGGTGGGGAAGCTCACCCTCCAAGTGTCTCTGGCGGTATTAACATGTAATGAAGGGGGGTGCAGACAAAGGCCACTGCCGAGCCCGCCAGGGCCGCCATCAGCCAGCCTCACCTCCTGACGGGCCGGGAGGGATGTGGGCAGCTCTAATTATCAGCCTGCCCTTCACCGCCAACATCTTAACCCGGGACCTGCCCTGCTGTGCGTTAGGAACCTCGCACAAGGCCAAGATGGATCCCGGCAAATTCCTAATCAGGGCATACAGAAGGCTCAGGCCAGAAAGCCCCCACGTCTGGGGAAAGAGGCAGCAGTGCGGCTCCTGAACCCAGCCCAGAGAGGGCCGGGTGCTTTGCTGCCAAGGGCCGTGGGTAGCTTTGATGTCGGCAGCACTTACCTCAAGAGGTCAAAGCGCGAGAGCCCCGTGCTGAGCCAGCAAAGAGGAGGAGGAGTCAGCCGACCTGAGGGACGGTGCTGAGGCCTCGCCCTCACCGGCGAGGGATGTCGGGGCCTGTCACAGGGGCACAAGGACTGTTTGGCCTTGAGCATTAGTTACGTTATGTAAATTACGCTTAATGAAAGTGCGGCCTTGGTCCATAAAAACTTAACAATGCATTTGTCTTCATTGGAGCATTCCCAGCAGCCACCACCTCCTTTAACAGGACATAATAACCACGTTTTCACCGCATGGCCCTGTCCTCCACAGCCACCATCAGGAGAGCCCCAGAAGGAGGAGAGGAATCAGCTTACACTTAAGAAGACAGATGTGCCATTGTGGAGCTGGCGTGAGGCGGCCTAGCACACATGGGCCAGGAAGCAGACGTACTGGGCCTGCTTCTCTCCCCAGGCCCTCTGTGCTGACAGTGTGCGGACAGCCGGAAAGCTCAAAGCTGCCTGGGCCTTCCCGAGCACGGGATGTCACCTCAGATTCATCATCGAGCGTGCATTCAACACCTCGTGTACTCACAGCACATCGCCGAGACGTACATTTGTCTCTTTACACAGGTCACAAAGAGGGAACAGCTTTCGCCTCTTTTTGAGATGCCTTGAGGCAGACTCTCCATCTTAGATAGCATCTCAGTGCCAGCCCATCACTTTGAAGAAGAAATCTCCAAAGAAAAAGAAGTCAGTTTGAAATCCTCGACTGCTTTCAGTAGGGGTCCCCGGGGAAAGAGGAAAGGAATGGGGATGACATTCCTGTGACCGGGGCAGGTCTGGGTTGGGCTCACCTTGAGTAGTCTCTACAGTCATTGTCCATTTTAAGAAAGGAAACTCCTGTCCCCACAGCCTGTGAGGCCCTCCACAGGCTGGCCCTCTTCTTGCCCAGGTTTGCCTCTGTCACTTGCTCAGTAGCCGGGCAACACATGCCTTCACCAGGTGTAGCTTTTCCGGATCTCCCAAAGTCATATGAGATCCCCCTGTAGTACCATGTCCCTTCTCTCCTCAGCCTTGTCCCTGTTGTGATCAGACAGTATGTCTGCCAGTGACTGTGTGTGAGGTTATAATGACCTTCACTCCACTGGACAGGAAGCTCTTTGAGGACAGCAGCCAGCCATGGTCCCTCTCCTTGCCACCAAATGCTTAGTGCTGAGCACACAAAAGCTGGCTAAAGCAATTACTGAACACTAGAAAGATCTACCAAGAGAAGCCAGGTGGATTCCAGACAACATCTTTGAGAAGGGAGCATTACTTCCAAATGGGACAGTAGACAGGTGGGTTGGGCCACCCTGCCTGGCCTCGCTGTTCCTGTGCTTTCCACCCTGGCTCTTTCCACCGCTCTTGGCTCTTGGCTCCACCAAGGACTTTTGCTCCACTCTTTGTCTTCCTTCTTGGCTCCCAAGAAGAACATGGATCCACTGTTCTGCGGGCAGCAAAATACAAACTACAACTGCAGCAAAGGGCTAGGCAAATACTGGCTTTCTAGAAGTGAAGGGACAAAAATCAGTTGATCAATCTGCCCCAAAACCTAGAAGAAGAAAAAAGAATCCCTAGTGAGAAGAGGCACAGTCAGCTATCTACATCTTCAGCTCTCAGCCGCTTCAGAAAAATATCATATCTACACTGAACATGCACATTTTCTTGCTGCTTTTCCTAAATAATATGGCATAACAACTATTTCCATGGCATTTACATTGTATTAGGTATTATAAATAATCTACAGGTGATTTAAAGTATGTAGGCAGATGTGGTAGTTACATGCAGCTAGCCCTTGGTTTTACATAAGAGACTAAGTCTCCGTGGATCCTGTAACAAGTGACAAAAGATGACTATCCTTTCTCTCTTCTTTCACCTTGATACCAAACGTGTTTCAATGAATTAGTTAGCTGGAACTTTCTGGAAAAAAGAGATCATTCCATTTTGTTCATTTCACAAAGGAATTGTGTGAATCCTAGTTGACCCCTGTTTTTCCAATCCAGGGCCTGAATTTAGCCAGCTTTGAAAATGTTTTAGGGCCTGCACAGAAATTTGTAAAATGTCAGTGTGAAAATTTTAATTGAGTTATTAGCAATATCTCTTCTTTGAATGACCTTTTAGTACTCCTTATAACATATCGCCTCTTTTACTACCTTCTGGCTGACAGTTTCTAATATATTCCTTCTTCCTAGATGATATCATCTGTCCTTGGGTGGAATTAACTAAAGCACTCTACATTCAGGAACTGACATTAATCCATAGCCCCAGATTTGTAACAGCTGCTGGTATAAACACTTTCCATACACTGGGTTTTCACAAGGACTGGAGGCAATGCATAGAAGTCCATGGGCACTGGTGACATGCAAACAAAGGAACCAGAATGACAAATGGCAATGATTTGAGGGATAAACACTTCAAAATTAGCTTAAATACCTACTGCATAGATATCAGAGAATATCGCTAGCATCGAGTGAATTGTGTATTGCTCACAAGAATCACACATGGAGGGCCGGAGGGTTAACTCAGTGGTTCCGGCGCCTGCCTCGCAAGCGCAAGGTCCTGAGTTCGATCCCCGGTAACCACATATAATGCTGGGCGTGGAGACACGCCCACCAACAATCAACACCGCATAACACAATGCCGGATGTGGTGGCTCACGCCTGTCATCCCAGCACTCGGGAGGCAGGGACAGGAGGATTGCTGAGTTCGCGGCGGCTTGCCTGGGCACCATAGTGAGCTCAGGGCCAGCCTGAACTACAAAGCGAGACCCTGTCTCAAAAAGCAAAAAAAAAAAAAAAAAAAAGAATCACACATGGAGAAGTTAATCAGTTAATCATAACAGGAAGTTATAAGGATGAATGACAAACCAGTTGTTTGATGAGAAAACTGATGCTTGGTAAGGGAATAAAAGGAAAAGATCCACATAGTCTTTGTAATCCAGCCATTTGCATCATTGTAAGAAATGGAAAAAGTGGGCCGGAGATTTAGCTCAGTGGTTCCGGCACCTGCCTCGCAAGCACAAGATTCTGAGTTTGATCCCCAGTACACATACAATGCTGGGCGTGGTGATTCATGCCCACCAGCCATCAATATAACATACCACTGTGCCAGGGGTGGTGGCTCATGCCTGTAATCCCAGCACTTGAGAGGCAGAGACAGGAGGCTTGCCTGGGCTACATAGTGAGCTCAGGGCCAGCCTGAACTACAAAGGGAGATACTGTCTCAAAAAAAAAAAGAAATGGAAAAAGTAAACCAACAAGACCTATGAGTTGAGAATCACCCAGCAGGAAAGAGGCAAATAAAAACCCCTCTTCCAAAATTCTTAACCCCAGTGGCTTCCTGCAGGATTTCAAGGCATTCAAACTTTATACTGTTGTGTGAAATTGACCAACAGAAGTGCTACTTGCCCTTGACCGACTTCACATTCTGCTGGAAGCAGACAGGACCACATGAGGGTGACAGGCAGCAATCATCTGCATTTTCCACCACCGGCAGATCGCAGCAGCGCCACCGTGTTGCTCAGAATCTGCAGTGGTGACGGCCACCGTGCATGCCAGACTGCGGATGTGGGTCCTGGGGCTAGAGGGGGCTGATGAGGGAAGTGTGGCCACCTTGGAGGTGAAATCCTGCATAGTCGGGGGAGGGGGATACCAGGAACTCGGTACTTTTTCCTGGTGTCTCAGTCCTGTGCTGGACTCTGTGGAACCTTGCGAGGCAATGACGGCCACCACCTCACACCACTGTCGTGGCAAGTGGTGTACAGGCTGCACAGGGGGTTGAGGCTCACCTGAACAGGAGGATGGTCCCTGTTCGTGGTCACCTGTGGGACAGTGGCACCTCTGGATGAGAAGCAGTAACAGAGAGAGCAGCGTGTGAGAGGAGCATCCCCTCCCCTAGGCTAGATTTGGAAAGGGCCGAGTATCTAGGAGGCATTCCAGGTGCTGAGAGTTAAGAAAAGCTTCCCCCTCATGGAAGCAGGAGCCACCTAGTAAGGTCACCGGTGACCTGGGACAGACAAACCTGACAGCCCATAGTACCAGGAAGCTATTGGCCAGGCCTAAATGATAGGGACGCCTTTGGCCAGACTGAACTAAACTCCTGATACTCTCTTACTAACCCTGGGTCACCTGAGAAAAACACCCCCCCCCCCGTCATGTTTGTACAAAAGATGGAGAAAATACCACTGACCCGGGAAATTCAGGTGATTTGTTTATCAGCCCCTCCCCTGGCCCCTGATGCAGACTTCTAACTCTTAGCCAGCCCCACAAGATCCTTCCCAGACCAATACACACTTGACTATGCCCACCTGTCTCCTGCATCCCAGTGTCACACCACGGTTGTCTGCTGCTCCCCAGGCAGCCCTCACATGACCTCAGAAAGAGCCAGGCTCCACCCTTTCCCCTTAGGGAAGAAGATCCTCAGCTTTCCCCAAACTTCATCACTCTTCTCCACCAAAGTGTTTTCTACCTTCTTCATTAAATCAGTAGCTCCAAGGAGGATCCAATTTGTCTACGCAGGATCCATGAACTGGAAGATCTCACCAAAATTAACATGGAGCAGCCTGGAAGTGCAGTACCTTTCGCTTAAGCAGCTGACCTCGGTGATCACCATCCTCCCCTCCCTCTCTGAGCCACTGGCCAGAGTGAGGCAAATACTGGCAGCTACGTCCTGTCTCCTTCCGTTTTCATCAGGCTGGGGTTGAAGGATGCTCGAGCCATGGACAATGGGATGCAGAGCTTCTTGGAGGATGTGGTCCTGACACTGAATTATTACTCACAGTTATATATAAGCCCTGCCTCTCTACACAGGCCCACGAAGGTGCAGCCTTGTGCTACCTGAAACAAAGGGGTGCAAAGGATAGAACCCTACAGGCGAGGTGAGGCACACACTGCTTCTCCCCCTTCACCCCAGAGCGCGGAGCAGGAGACCTCACTTCCATCATTCAGCCTTTGACGTTAATATAAACTAGCATACATTTGTTATATACTCAGTATATATGTGTTAAAAACTGTGTCAACATTTTACAGCATGGCCTTGTAGAAACAACTCAGAATTATGGATCAAAAATGCTAGGTCTCTGTGTAACTTAACAGTGCCTTTTATCAGCAGTGTGACTTTAGACAGGTCACTAAAATCCTTGGGCCAGTTTCCTCATCTGTGAGGTAGGGCCCCTGCTCCCTGTTGGATCAAAATCACAAAATTGCTTCAAGAACCACCTGTAACAGAGGCAGATGCTTTATAAATGTAACTCCTCGTTCCTGAGACCACGTTGTCCTGTGTCAAATCTCATGCCCGGGAGTTACTCACGCATCTAGGTGGCCTGTCTCCTTCCTCTGGTCTGAGAGTGTCTGGGACAGTTCTGCTGAAGATCCCTCTCTCTCAAATGTTGTTTTATGGGGTCTTGGCCCTGGAGATCACATGTGTCCTCCTGATATGTTCTCTCTAGACTGTAGGACGCTACAGTCTTCTCTAACTCTTCCTAGTTACAAATGAGCTTGGGCGCCCTCCTTTCTTTCCACCTCTACTCAATTTCTCTTTATTGATCACCATGAAGTCCAAGCCATAAGTGCCCTTCACTGAAGCACCTTTCAGTGTGTCACCTCTCCGTTTCCAGGAGGCTTGCTGGGGGTGAGAAGGGTATGGTGGCAATGGCAACGAGGGAAAGAGATGTATACGGACCTCTGAAACACCTCCTCCTCCACCAGTGGGCAGAGAGAGAGAGAAACAAGAGGAGCTGCGTTACCCTAAGAATTAGCCTCCCATTGGCTATCAGACCCCTCAGCAGAGCCACCCTCCTACGGCCCCGCATCAGCTCTGATGCTACACAGGGACAGGAAAGCCATGGTGAGTCACAATTCTGCTACCTCTCCTTGCTACTGCTCCCTGCTGATGATATTAGCTGGAAGACTGCCAAGGCATAGAGAGAAAAACTAACCAAAATGATCATGAAGCCATTTGGAAATACATGAGCATGATCAACACACTAAGTAATAATTACTCACATTTGTATTCCCTGCCAATCTTCATACGCGGGGCATAAATGTAACCTGCTCCCAATGAATCACCTGGTTTTACACACCTGAGAGTCACAGTCTTGTAAGTCTGACAAAGTAACCCATATATCTCATACCTGGGGTTCATAACGAAGACACTGCCAAAGAACAAAGCCAGCTGAAATTTTTAAACATTTACTCTAAACTTTTCATTACGGCTTATAGTCTTCTCAAATATTTTATCAAGCCTTTTTTTCCTCTCTCTGGTTTAAATCTCAATCACTAAAAGGAATGATTCCAAGGCAATAATGTAGAAACAAAAGAGGAGATTAAATACAAATTAAGCTTTCATTCCTACTGTTTTTCCAGACTGAATTAAAGTGATTGAGCTAACTTTGGTGTAAAGTAAATTTTACAGCTGTTAGAAATGATAGAATGTAAATTGGATTATACTATTTAAATATTTTACAAATAATTGAAATGGCATTCTTATAAATTATGTTCCAATATTCATGTTCAAACATAGTAGATCACACCGATGGGCTCTCGATATATATATATATATATCTTTCCTTCTGCTTGATATTTCTTTCATTACTGAAATGAAACTCAAGGAAATTCACACTAAGATAGGTCAGGGGACACCAATTAAAATGATGTGAATACAAAGGCATGATGATATCATTTAATCTATTCAAATTAATTCATTCCCACAGATATTTATCGATTATGGGGCACCAAGCAAGGTGCTAGATACACTGAGGGCCTAACCACCCTTGTCCAGAGGGTACTTCCTGTGTCCAAGAAGGGAAGAAGACAAGCCAAATGAAATCACACTACATAAAGCAGAATAATCCAGATGCATGACTGACAGCATGGGAGGTAGTGGTTTAAGAGGGTGGACTAGGAAAGGTCTTATGGAAACCATAGCACGAAACCTTTCACTTACAGGATGGATAGCAGGTGAACAGGTAACCCACTGAATGAAGCATAAACAAGGAGCAGGGGCGACACACAGCATCAGTTCATGGGAATGGGAAAACATGAGAACAGAAAATAGGGGAAGTCAGGAAGCAAGCATGCATGCCTGGAAAAGTAATGAGATACGCTCTCAATCTCTCAACCCACATTTATTGATTATTCATTTGCCAATAAGATCTGTGAGAGAATACAAGGAATATAACGAAAGATCACTTACCTCGGGGAAGTTATATTTTAGCAGTTAAAACCTATAAATAAATACAAAGGGGAAAGGAAAAAGTGCCATGCAGTGCTAAAGATAAGGGGCTTTGCAAAGTTAGTGGAGGAGAAGGTCATCACTCATTAATGATGAGAAGAACATCTTGAAAGATTAATATGTGAAGACGAACACATTCATTCGTTCATTTGCTAAAATACATGATTTATGTTCAGTTTCCCCATTGAGCAAAATAATGGTAAAACAAAGATGAATAAGACAGAATTCCTTCCTTTAAGGAACACAGCTGGCCCAGAACAAAGGGTAGAGGTGAGTGGTGGGGAGATGGGGTGGGGGATGGGAGGAACAGCCGGGGTCAACCTGGAGCCTACGAGCTCAGGGCAGCCTGTACTGAGGAGGCTGGGAAAGCCACTGAAGGTGCCACACAGGAGCTCTCAGAAGACTGGACTGTGTCTTGGATAGAATCCCCTCAGCTCTTCTGAGGATGATGCATAACTGGTACCCTGCTACATGCACAGAAGTCAGTTCATGGCACAAAACTGGTTCCCTAGGTCAAGGCCAGCAAACACTGTATAGAGTGGCATACGGCTTGAGCCAGCCACTCACTCCTGCACTGTGGTGCTGAAGCAGCCACAGGCAATGCCAAAACCAAAGGGTGTGGTCAGTTCCCAAGAGCTTTGTTTATGGATTGTGAACTTCATACATTTTTTATGCATCAAGAATTATTCTTCTTTACTGGGCCGGAGATTAGCTCAGTGGTTCCGGCGCCTGCCTTGCAAGTGCAAGGTCCGGAGTTCGATCCCGGTAACCACGCAGAATGCTGGGCGTGGTGACTCACGCCCACCAGCCATCAATACCACATACCACAGTGCCGGGCGTGGTGGCTCACGCTTGTAATCCCAGCACTCGGGAGGCAGAGACAGGAGGATTGCTGAGTTCGCGGTGGCTTGCCTGGGCTACATAGTGAGCTCAGGGCCAGCCTGAGCTACGAAGTGAGACCCTGTCTCAAAAAAACAAACAAACAAAAAAAAGAATTATTCTTCTTTAAACCTTTTCAAAATATAAAAACCATTCTGAATCCGAGAGCCCTATGAAAACAGATAGTGGGCAAATGTGGCTTTCTGGCCAGTGCCAGTTTGCTTCTTCCCCAGGACATTCGAACTTGTTATTCTCCACAGCCCCCCAGTGAAACATGCCCATGCCGAGAGATGCTTCAAGCAAATAAAGAAGAAAGGAGGGAAGGACAAGAGTGTGAGGGATAAAGAACGGGGCACAGGCAAAGAATGTGCTTGTTTTCAGAGCAGGGAAGCACCTGCCTTATAACAGGTGAATGACTAGTCATCTCTGGACAGGGAGGACTGAAGATACACACGAAGATGGAGGAAAATGGCAGACCGAGGTTTTAGAGAGGAAGTGACCGGATGGAGGAGACAGCCTGACCAGTGAAGGGGCACGTGACTTCCCCTGAGAGGGAAGGTGAGGAAAGGAAAACAGGCTGGAACTGGATTATGGAGGACCTAACGTGCCAACCCGAAGAGTCCAAACTTCATTAGGTGAGCAATGAGGGGCTATAGGTGGTATTTGCACTGAGGAGCGCAGCCCGGGAGTGGGTGATTCGCTGGGTCTGCCCAACGCAGGCTGAACAAACAATGAACACTCTCTGTACACATATTTGCATAATAGAGGTATGAGCAGAATACAAGAAACTGAAAATATGTGATAATAGACTGTCTTCTTCTACAACCTGCTCCAAGGTGCATGGAAGGAAGAGAAGGCAAACCAACATGCTCAAGACCTACAAATTCCACACATCATATGGAAAAGTCCCCTGACCTTCAAGAATCTGGCCATGCGCAGAAGAGTCCGTGTGCGGGGCCTAGAGCAATTTGGACTTAGGAATGGGGTAGAATTTGGTAACCAGATAGGCTCCAATCTTAACTTATTCACCAACCGTATGTGGCTGGCACAGGCAAATTAATTTCACTCGGTTTCCTCTGGATCTAGTGGGGATTAGAATGATTCATGTTCCTGGAAGGTCTGTTAGGAGGATCAAAAGAGCAAGAAGCCACAAAAGCGTTACACACCGGAGTGCAAAGTCCTGTGATGTCACTTGTGCCAGAACAACCTTTTCACACCTTCCCTTACTTCATGTTTGAATTCTTCTCCCATTGGGCAGCGGTCAGTGTCCCAGCCGGACTCGGGCTGGCCAAAGACATCCTCCTTGGTCAACCTGCAGAACCCACTCTCTGCTTTTGCCTTTCCTCATAAACCCTACCGCTGCTGGAGCACAGCACAGCCTTCCTATACAGTGTGGGGCTGGGCGGGGCTGTACCCTTCACACAGGACAGTGCCGCCCGGGTTGTGGAGCCTGATCCCAACATCCTGGAGGAGCTGGCGCTGCAGGCCAGCCCTGAAGGTGAACGAGGATGGGCAGGCAGAGGAGGAACGGCACAAGCAGCACACAACCCTTTCGGTTACACCAGGCATCTGGATGCAAGAAGAGAAGTAGCACAAAAGAGACTCTGAAATGTCTTGCCAAGACCAGTCTAAGAAAGATGGGGCAAAATGCGAACTTTTGGTCTCCCTTGCACAATGGCACAAGTGAAACACTGATGCTGGTTTTGTAGCTGAAATACAAAAGAACCAATATTAAGTAGAAATAACCCCAAAGCTTCACATTCATAGAATGATTCATGGGTTGGCTAAAAATTCATATTTCTATTGACTCGTTGGTTTATAGAACACTCATGTCACACAGGCAAGGCAGGTATGATCACCCTTGTTTCATCAAAGGGAAAAAGAAACAGGGCTCCGCGCAGTGAGGTAACCAATCTGCAGTTAGTAGAGGACCAGTGCGGGTGTCCTGTTGCCTGCCTCGGTGCCCATATTGATTTCATCCTTCCCACTTTCCCTCCCGGTGGAAAATGATCGTGAACTTGTGATCCCTGGGCTGGCAGCATCTTCCTATCCAAAGAGACACCCAACATGTTGGCTAAGGCAAGGTAGCGACCTCAAAGAGTAAAATCATAGGCCTGAGGTCAAATGGCACTTTGGGATGAGTTCAGCCCACTGGCTATTTTTGTACAGCCTGCAAGCTATATATGGTTTTTATGTTTTTAAACAGAAGTAAAAAAAAAAAAATGAGAGAAGGAATAATTTCCCATGACTTGGAAACTATAGGAAACTCACACTTCGTTGCATTCAGGACAGGCTTGGGCTGCATCTGTGCTGTGGCAGAACTATGCAGTGCCCGGAGAGGCTGTGGAGCCTATAAAGCCAAAAATACTTGTAGCTGGCCCTTTCCTGAAAGTTGGCTGACTGCTGTCACGGGCACAGATCTGTGAATGCTCGTAAGACCAAAGCAGGTGACTAGAGAGAAGGACTGCTGGACGGAAGACAGCCTCAAAGTCCTGTGTCCTCCCTCAGATTTCACACATCTGGCTTACAAAAATAAGGTTTTGGGCCACAGATTTAGCTCAGTGGTTCCAGTACCTGCCTGGCAAATGCAAGGTCCTTAGTTCAATCCCTGATACCATGCATAAATAAATGGAAGGAAGGAAGGAAGGAAGGAAGGAAGGAAGGAAGGAAGGAAGGAAGGAAGGAAGGAAGGAAGGAAGGAAGGAAGGAAAGAAGGAAAGAAGGATTTGAGGGATAAATTCTCCAAGGTACCTCCCCATGAAATCCATATCTCACTTCCTCAGACAAGTGGATATTTATTGACAGGGCGTGGTGTACAGAACAGAAGGAGAGAGGCTGCCTGTCCAGAAGGCAGTAACCTTGGTGGGGATGCAATGTCACCCTGCCCGAACCATCATTCTCATGGATGTACAGCATATTATTTAAAGGGAAACAAATATCAGCCACTGAATGTCATGGCAAGGACACATCTCCTGCCTCTTAACTAAACTTATCAGACCTCCAGTTTAATATGGCTCCTTTTTCATCTTCCCCTCAAATTCATCTTCCTGGGCAGCTCTTGACACCACCAGCAAACAGTCAAGACGAAGATTTAGTGACGGAAGCTCCAAACAGATCTAGATTTACTGACACGTGGGGCTGGCTTTCTCAGGAGCTGCAGTACACAGGATTAATTTAAACGGTTTCTTAATGTTCAGCCCTGCTTTGCAAGTATCCAAATGCTGCATCTTTCTCAGGGTGAGGCCCATTCCGAGCAGGACCAAGGTCCTTGGCAACAGCTTGAGCTTCTCTAGTCTGGCTGGCCATGCAAAGAGGTCGCTTGTTTTTTGCTTTTTGAGACAGGGTCTCGCTTTGTAGTTCAGGCTAGCCCTGAGCTCACTATGGTGCCCAGCAAGCCGCTGCAAACTCAGAAATCCTCCTGTCTCTGCCTCCCGAGTGCTGGGATTACAGGCGTGAGCCACCACGTCTGGCACTGTGGTATGTGGTGTTGAGTGTTGGTGGGCGTGTCTCCACACCCAGCATTATATGTGGTTACCGGGGATCGAACTCAGGACCTTGCGCTTGTGAGGTAGGCGCCGGAACCACTGAGCTAACCCTCCGGCCCGCTTGTTTTTTAATATAAGCACAAAACTTGGGTAGCCTTTCTCCGTGAACCTCCCCTCTTCTCCTGCCCTCAGAGCTGCCCCTGACTCTCTCTGAGGCCAGCAAAGAATCAAGGAAACCAACAAGTGATCTTAGCTGCTACAAAGGCATTACTTTTCTGCTCAGTTTCTCTACAGGCCTAAAGATATTTCCATTTCTAAACCACCGAGAGGCCGCAGTAAGACAGTGCCCTGGTGGATGAACTGTGCATTACACAGTCCAGGGCTATGAGAAGAGCTTCGCCTGGATCTTGTAAGGACATATGGTGAGTCTATTTGTTGGGCCACAATACCGTGCTGTTACCTGGGCCATGGACACCCACCCGCTGCAGCAAAGCGTAGTGTCTATTGCTGGCCTTCCCTGCTGGCTCCTCACTCGCCTAACTGCCAGTCAGCCCAGGACAAGGCTGGTACAGGAGGTGCCCACCCTGAGCCCATGCAGGCACCATGAGCAAGGGCATAAAAACCGAATAAAGGAAGAGAAGAAATAAAATTTCTATCAATCCTTTCCAAACACTAAAGAACAAATTTGCAGAGCTCTGTTAAAAGATTAACTGCTAAATGAAAAAGAGCTGCTAGATGTAAATTTAAAAGTCCAAAAACACCCAAGAGGCATAACTATAATTATTGCTGAGGGAAGCTCTTTAAGACTAAAAATACATTTCCATTAACAATCAAAATTAGTTTTCATTGCTTTTTTCTTGAGCTTTCAGTGAATAACCTTTGATGGTAGTACATGATAATGATTCATTAGTAAAAGTGAATTTGTATTTCAGAAGTACGTACTGAAAAAAAAATTAGCCAAGAAATTATTCCTCCATGTAAGTCAAATAGCAGGAAAAGGGAACACTCTTAGAATGAGTAATGACGCCCCGCAAAAGCGAACGCAGACAGCAGCGACTCAACTGTCCCTCGCTAACAGAGCTGACAGACAAGCTTGCTCCAAATCTCCAGTGACTTAGAGGACCGGGCCTGTAATACAATAGCTTCATCTTTAAATTCTGGCTAAAGAAGTATAAGGAAGAACACATCACAGTCCCCCGCTATTTCCATAGCTTTTAGCCACCATTAATGTAGGTCTGAATGACAGGTGCGGAACAGGTGAGTCATGATTCGCTTGTGCATGCATTCACTGAGGTATATTTGCATGGTGAAATGCACAGGTTTTAAGCGGATGCTTTGATACATTGTGACAAAGACGTACACTCACAGAGCCAGCTCAGTCAAGACCTAGAATAGTTCTAATTTCTATTATCCCATGGTTACCTCAGGCTTTCTCTAGGAGAAACTGTTGTCCAGGTCTCTGTCTCTGTAGATCGATGCTCTTAGGTCACATACATAGCATCCTGTCAGAAGTGCTCTTTTGTGCAGGTTTTAATTCACTGAACGCAATGTTTTTGAGACTGATCTTGGTTATACTTTTAAATCTTAGCTATGTAAATTTTCAGAGGTCAAATGATTTGGGAAGAAAACAACTGACAAACAACAACATTTTCAGGAGAAGGAAACAGAAGGAAGGAAATATCCAAGGCATATTTTCTTAGAAATGTGTTAAGCAATGGAGGAAAAATTGGAGATTTTTTTTTTTAAATATCATAAATCACCTTGAAAGGCTCTGGAAGTTCTATGATGATCTCTAATTCACTCACCTATCACAGGGAAGTGTGATATAATGGTGAGCTGTACATAATTCATAATTCCTAACCTAATTATGATGAGTGGCCTAGAAATTTGATTAAAAGTCATTAGTTCTGCTAAGGAGCCTCAAAACAAAAATGAACATGTAGAAAGGATAAGACTGTTTCACTAGACAGATTATTTTTTGAAAATCTGAAGCAAGGTAATAAAAGTAAATTATTTTGGAGAATCACTGCCAAACTGTAAAGTATAAAAATGCAAATGCTGACTTGCTGGTAATAGGGCAGAATGCGTGGTTTGCATTCACCATAGTGGCGAAATCTACAGCTTTATACCACAGACAAACAATGAAGCAATTATAAGGGTCGAGATTATTTTTCTTAAAAATATGGTTAACTAGTATCTTCTTGACTGAATAAGCTAGGAAAATACCATGGGACCAAGAATCAAGGAGTTGGGGGTCTCTTTAGGACCCCATCCCTTGGGAAACATTAGAATTCCCCTCCACAGTACTAGGAAGTCATAATGCAGAGACTACACCGGTCCTCTGTTTATACAACTCATCCTGCTTCCTTGAGAGTACTTCACATCTATTATTCATCTCTTCTTTGCAACTATTGTTAGTAGCTCCCTATCATTTATTGTAATCCTTCAAAACATCTAAAGTAACAGCACAAACACTATCTCATCTGGTTATCAGGACCTGAAAAGTAGGTAGAGACTGTTCTGCAAAGAGTCAAGTCCTTTGCCAAAGTCTTAAGAGTATTCAGTAGCTGATTTGGAGCCTTAATGTCTTTTACCCTGTGTCACTAATATATAATATCAAACCCAAATCATAGAAAAGAAGACTGATGGGGCCGGAGATTTAGCTCAGTGGTTCCGGTGCCTGCCTCTCAAGCCCAAGATCCTGTGTTTGATCCTGGTAACTACATACAATGCTGGGTGTGGTGACTCACGCCCACCAGCAATCAGTACCACATACCACAGTGCTGGGTGTGGTGGCTCATGCCTGTAATCCCAGCACTCGGGAGGCAGAGACAGGAGGATTGCTGAGTT